>JASAMV010006591.1:0-105597 GCA_030248065.1 Rhynchonema sp. JSB1_4
TGAACTTGCAGCTCTCGATGGTTCCTTGATGGCACTGGGCTCAGGTTTTTCAGTCTGCAAACCAAGATTAGCTTAAGAAAAAACTGTCAAATGACAAGTCATCAATAATCAAGAATCGATTATGGGTCATGATGATAAACGACACAATAGTGCAACCGAACGGATTAATGGTAATACACAAAAAGTACAAATATATTGTTCTGCCAGGACACTAAAGTGGGAAAGGGCTCATTTTCGGGAGGGTATATCGTTCTCTGCCAGCACACTGAAGTGGGAAAGGGTTGATTTTCGGGAGGGTATATTGTTCTGCCAGGACACTAAAGTGGGGGAGGGTTGATTTTCGGGAGGGTATATCGTTCTGCCAGCACACTAAAGTGGGAAAGGGTTGATTTTCGGGAGGGTATATTGTTCTGCCAGGACACTAAAGTGGGAGAGGGTTGATTTTCGGGAGAGCGTATCGTTCTGCCAGGACACTAAAGTGGGAAAGGGGTGACTTTCGGGAGGGTATATCGTTCTGCCACGACACTAAAGTGGGAAAGGGTTGATTTTCGGGAGGGTATATCGTTCTGCCAGGACACTAAAGTGGGAGAGGGTAAATTGGGTAGGTTCAGTAGGGATTTTCAGGCTTTCAGGTCCGACCACTGGCGTAAGCCGTACACGACGTAGGCCATCCTGGCAATTGTCAAGTGGGCGATCGGGACGAGACGAACGGGGTGTGACGGACCCACGCTCGTGATCGGGGCAAAGCACATTCATGCAGACCCCAACACTTGCATGGGTGCGCACACCGTCTCATCCTAATTTATTGAACTGAATAAATGAATCGACAAATAAGAATGTATCCCCACTTCCCGAACCGCAGAAAGGTGCGGTTTACTGTTATTTCACACGTTATTTCTGTTGCACATGCACTTCACACTTTTTTGGGTAGCTAGACACTTCTTGACGCGTCAAGAACTGTATGCTACGCCCGGGCGTAACGACCACTTCTTGACTACGCGGACAAGAAAGACAGAAATAATAATACACAGTCAAGAAGTGTGCTTTACGCCTGGGCGTAAAGACCACTTCTTGACTACGCGGACAAGAAAGACAAGAAAGACAGAAATTATGTTTTAGCGTCAAGAAGTGTGCGTTACGGCTGGGCGTAAAGACCATTTCTTGACTATGAGAGATAACAGTTCTAATCTAAACACTTAGCTCTTCTTAATGAATCACTTTTAGCGCTTGTGTGTGAGAGATACTAGTGTTTTTTGTGTGCACCAACAAATCCATGGCAGTTTATGTGAATGGAAATTGGCCGAAACTTATACAACAATGAACACTCCTGAAATTCTCCCTAGTTTTATGTAGCGAGCAACCTTTCACTGTGTGGAAGATTTGAACATTTAATGAGGTTATACGTACATGTGCAGGGCGTTGGCTTGAGAGCTAAATATTGAACAATTACACGACAATGCTTTGTATTGAGACGTCCTGTAATGTTCACCTACCCTAAAACAAAGATTTTGTGATCAGGCTTAGACTAAGGCTTCCGACCAACCGGCCTACTGTGAGACTAAAAGCAAGCCCGACCCCTAAACACCACCCGCCCATCGCGAGCATTCTTTAGACTCAGCTTGATGGAGTTTGAATTTTGTATAAACCAGCCCCCAACTCTGGACATCTTGCTCATTGTAATTATTGCAGCTTCCGAAACTTATGTTGTGAAACCACAGGGGCACTTCATGACAGAACATCAACGGAATCATTGTCAGTCATGCACAATGTAACACACGCGTCAGTACTTGAGAGGGTGCGTGATCGAATTTGTAAAATAGAAACGCCCACTAAACACTAAACCTCAGAGAACTTTTGTAAAACGTTTTTGTGGAATTTTGAATACTATTTTTAAGACACAATGTGAAGTTGTTCAGGACGATTGGGTTTCTAATTATGACTTTTGTCACCTGCTGTCAGTCAAAATTTTGATGTTCCTATATTTATATCGCCTTGAGTACTTAATCCAATGCAAAACCCAACATTACTTTCACACTTATTCTACTTTCTTCCCTCCCCCCCACCAAGACGTCCTCACCACGCCCCCACTCTTTCTCTTCTTCCGCAAGCAAGAAATACGCCCGGGCGAAAGACCACTTCTACATGCACAAGAAACAAGACAGAAGAAGAAAGAATCCGAAGCACCCAAAGCACCGCAACAGGAAACACTTCCCACCTTTCTACACCGAGGATCAACAATACACAAAATAACCAGAAGAAACAACCACCCACAGGAAGTTCTTCCCCGCCCCGAGCGGCCACCCGCTCTCCCCCCCCCTCTCCCCACACCGGGCCTACTCCCACACAAACCCCAGTGGACAACAAGCCCCCCCCCCCTACCCTTTACCCCCTATCTTCCACAACTATACCCCCCCCCCCCCACCCCTCCCCTCCACCCCCCACCCTCCCCCCATCCCCCCTTCCCCCCCCCCACACCCCTCCACCGCCCCACCACCCCCACCCCCAAACCCCCAACCCCCCCCCCAAACCCAACCCACACCCAGAGGCAATCGGACGATGATGATAATTCCTTCGATCAACTGCATCAGACCACGATCAGTTGAACAAAAAGCTTATTCCGTTCAATTAGCCAACATTTGAATTCTGCCGATGCATCGCTTTATGTAACATCTGCCTTTCCCATGTAACAATACAAACACACAACAATCGCGATTTCAAATTGTACTCGCAGTCATTGTGCACATGCGGACATTGATGGGTATTGCGTGATTGGGTTAATAATATGTATGGCAATGGATTCGTTTCAGAGTTTTTCGGTACGCACTGTGTGAAAAAAACAGGCGAAATGACGAAATTAAAGTTTTGGGACATGTATGAGAGGACCCATGAACTTTGTTGGTTATCGCAGCTTGATTTTCACATCCCACACATCGAAAACACGTTTCACTTCACTTCGTGTGCACTGCCAATCATTATGCGTATGTGCATGACATAAACAGATGCTGAGGGTCATATTATACAACGCACAACGTGAATTATAATTTGGAGATGCAATGTTCCGCGGCAGGGTGGATGCCTGCGTCATGCGAAGAAATTTCAAAAAACTCCCTACTGTTTGCAAGCTGATTTTTATCCAAGAAACCTTGCCTACCTCCACCCCCTTTGCAGAATCCTGCATCCGCACTTGTGCCACAAACTTGACCAACACGAATATTACACGTTCCGTGTTTGGCCTCGGTTCGGTCATATGCGTGCGCCTGTGCGTGCGTTGAAGTACGTACACTGCACTGCACGCTAATAGCACTTTCGCACATCTGACATGACATCATGTTATTCGGCAGGTTAAAGTATACAGACATTCTAAATGTCACGAGTAAACTTGTCCGTGACCGTGACAATGGCTCAGGAACTGTGTGGTTACACTTTTCGTGACATTTTACAGGGTGTTGCGGCTGCTGAGTCCGCATGCGGAGGAGCAAAAAAACATCACGCACGTCATGCGCATGCGGCCGCAGTTTGGCTACGCGCAGTGTCATGAATATCATTTTCAATGTGTGCATAAACACCGGGTGCACCTTGGATTGGTCTGACAGAAAGTTGCACCAATGTGCAAACAGAATTGTCTCCAACTGCCCTTTGTGGCGTTTGCTTCATCGTCATTAATGTTCGTTTCAAATTAAACCTCAAAAAAACTGGCCACGGAATGTGTGAATACATACTGGTAAATACAGTCTTTTCTGTTGACTGTATGAATAACATGCGCCACTCAATCAGAACTCAATTTTACAACCTTTGGGCCGTGCACAGTCAGGAAAGGAAAGTCAGGTCCATCACACAGAACTGCGTTTTCTGTCCCGTTTGTACGCCCACGTCTGTAGTAATTTTGTCATGTGAATTTGTGTTTGTGTACCTAGGTATACTTCGAACTTTTTGCAAGACTGGTTTGCTCGTTTCGCACCCCACGGCTCAATGTCTTTTTTACACGTTTATTATATTAGTTTTTTACACCAAACGATGATCTGCGTTTGCGTTAATCTGATGCAAAACATTCTTTCACTACAGACGAAACAAAGTGGCCAATTTTTTTATCGCTGCGGAGTTCGTATTTTTGTAATATTTTGAAAACTGTACGTATGTTGTTCACTGCGAATGAAAAAAAACACCGGGCGTTTTTGAATCGGGCGTGCTGTGCTGATAAGTAATGTTTACCGCGATCATCATTTTTCGGTGCATGATAAGTCATGAGTTTTGCTCTTGAGCCGTGGCAGTCATTCAAGAATCAGTTTGAACGCAGCCAGATGGGCTAGACTTACGCTTAGGCCCAGGCCTTGTCTTGTCCCCAAATATAAAATCATCAGGGGGCTGTAAAAACTCGCAAGACTGTCGTTCATTTCCTTCAGCTGAACATTTTTTGATTTCTTTTGGAAAAGGCTTCCAATTTCCAAACTCAAAATTGTATCGTGCTGCATAGCATAGTTCTTTTCACAACGCGCACCTTTCATTTGATTTCTAAAAAACGCTATTTGCATAAAATATAGGACTGTGCATACTGCATACTGAAAAGGTTGTGCAGCGCCAAAGTTGACTTCTTTTCCCTTTCTGTGCTGATCTCGACACAGAGATCAATCGATATTCTATAATGCCACGTCACTGTATTTTAGTTGCGAACTTTTTATCAATATACCAAACATTTTATGTTTTTATATATGTTATATTACACATAAGTTGTTCAAATTGTACATATCAATAGTGGTGATCAGATCAGGGATGGCAAGAAGACACACTGGTCGGTAATCAATTGTTAAGATACATTCATGCGTGAAACATCATCGCCTGTATTGTACAACGCACAATCAGCGGCCAACTGGCTGTCGTACACGGGCGTGTAATCAGCATGAAACCACTCCGATCCGGGCCCCAAGTTTGACTATACACAGTACAAATACGACCCCATATATCTTCAGCGCCGGATAAAATTTGATCCGAATAAATTGGAGCAAAACAACTTTCACTGTCGGTTTCAGTTGTTGTGATTTACTTGTGTATGCGTGCATAATGTGAGTGTTGGTCTGTGCACGTGAAACAAATCATGGTCGACTATTATGAGGAATCAATTGGAGTGAAAATTGGTAGGTCAATTTGCTTAAAAATCGATCAGCGTCATTTTTTTAAATTTATTGAGACATTGGGTTGGGGGAGTACACTGCTACTGCTCGAAGACGGTCGGCGGATATTCATAAAATGACGACCACCATCAAGTGTTAACATTACAACGTAAAGTGATTCCAGGCGACGACAGTGACGAGGGTACAGACGAATACGGCGGATTCGATGACGAAAATCTGAATGAAATTCCACTTTACGAAAATTCGGCTTTCGTTAAATCGCCACACGGAAAGGCGTACGCCGTCATCAGACATGCCGACTTCAGGTACATCGGACACAGTGGGCTGTTTTGATTCGATGTTCTTCGTGTCACATACCTCTCACAGTTAACATATCAGAAATGTACTGTCTGTCAGCTGTGAAACATCAGCCATCTAGCAAGCACAGATTTGCGTCACATGTTGCAATCGTTATGCCGATCCGATTTTATCACGTGATTGATTAGCCAATAGGTATTGGTAACCTCTTCGATTTACACAAGTATACATCAAAGTCTACGAAGACGGCAAGTCGTTTGGCTTTACCAACCGCCTGCGAATCCGAATAAAATACAAATTTTAAAGTTTGAGCAAAGGTAAGTTAAAAGCCATTCAATTAATCTGCAGGCCGAGCGAGTTGATGCAACTACTGGCTCACATCTGCAAGGCCGAAATCCTGTCATCCGTCTTCTTCATTGTGCACGGCTCGGTGTGCCCCGGTTACAGTGTTGAGTCGCAATACGAGACCGTGTGTCATATGAATGTCGTCGCTGGAATGGTTGGCATCATGACTGGTGGATTCGGATTGGGCGCTGTCTGCAAGTGTGTTGATGGAGATGGGGGTCGTAGGTAGTTTTGTGGGGGGTTTGGTTGGAATTCCTTGGAGTACTGGTGTAAAGTTCGAGCCTGAGTTTTGCGTTGGTCTCTTGACCAACGCATTGGCGTGGTTGAACAAGATTCAGCTTGAAAATTTTCTGAATCTATGCGTCCCCAAATCATGCAAAATTTTTGGTTCAAACACATTGGTCCACTCATATTACATGGCCCGATGGATAGCGCATCTGATCTTGGGTCACTATTCCTTTTATGTGGAGTTCCAAAAACTAATGATCGAACAGCAGCGGCCTGCGGGTTGGCATTTTTTGTGAATAGGCCTTGTTCAACCAACATCCAAGTTGTTGTTTTGTTGCAGCTGCAGGAAGTCCTTCAGGGTAATTAAACAGTTTTGCCTTTGCGGACATGGTCAAAGCGCTCTGATATCCAAGCTTGATCCTGCATGCCACTCGTGCAACGGTCAGCTCACCATAACCCAATTAGACATGCAGCGCATAGACGGAATACAATGGCGCGCAAAATTATTAGCCTTGTGAATTAAAAAAAACAGTGACACCGGGTATGTCGGTCAGCAGCATTGTATTTCGCAGACACAAGAAGGCGCGCGACAGCCGTGGCATGTCGATGATGTATCTGTTGTTCTGCATCATATCGGCGGTCGCGTTTCTGTTGGTTGTCGTCAACAGCGCGTTGTGGCTGGCAAAGATCAGTGAGACCGATGGACGAAAGGACTGGGGCAAGATGGTCGGCGGACTCATGATACTCGCCGGCACGGCGTTGGGTTAGTCGTGGGGATTGGGAGGTCACTAAATGCCAAATGGCCGTTCACGGTTGTTGGGTCTGATCGATTCAGGTCTGGTTAGGTTGGGGCTGGGGCCCCTCACTAAACGCAGTTTTGGCCCCGGACCGAAGTGGCTCCCAGCAGGCTGGGTGTGAGATTACTTGCTGATTCAACATGTTCTTCCAACATTTCAGGTGTATGCTTTATCATCTCGAGCACATTCGTGTGTTATCAATGGAACGCTAATCAGAAACAGATTCACATCGTCGGCACCGTGGCGGTGAGTTCAATTGGTTCACTTTTATCTTTTCATGGTTTTATCGCAAAACAGGCATCTGAACAGCATAATGTAAAACATGAGTAATGTTCATCGCATATGGAAAAACAGCATTTGCAGCAATATGCATTCACCGTTTTTTCAATATTATTGTGAAACATCAGCCAAGTCTATACTGTGTCTATTGAGCACCGATGTTTCAGAGATCCAAGTACCGCGTGCGTCAGCGAGCAACCGTGCGTTATCGCAAGTCTAGTCCAGTAGCGTACCACAATCTTGGTGGATCATCAGACTCTGTCAATGGAGGTGGTCATGGAGCAACGGTACCCACCACGAATGACCCAGGGACAAGTTGTCAAGACTCCACCAGTACATCGTCAATGCAATATCACCATGTGTGCACGTCAAGATGTAGGCATATCAATTGAGTTTCCAATCGAAACCACTGGTTCCACTGTAAACCCGAAATTCAGTCTCACATCTGTGTGATGACATGACCGGAGCAGCCGGGGATTTTCGACCGTTCTCATTTTTTCATGCGGCATCCGCATATGCCGATCACTTTTGAAATTAATTTTCAGTGTCAAAAATCAGTTTGTGTACGTTGTGATATACGGGTTTCCCAATGAACTTGATTCATGTCAGATTTTTTAAATACTATAGATTCTTGGCTTTTCTGTTCGATAGTTTTGCTGAAGGATACTGCTTTTGTGCGCATCAGGTTTCGAATATGTAGTTTAATTTTATTATATGCTGCTTTTACTGTGTACTCTAGCTCCCGCAATTTTTATTCGAGTGTGCTTCTCTCTGATTATTATCATACACCATGGCGCTTTTAGTTCAGCAAGCATTACAATTATAAATTGTTGGCCAACTCAATAAAACAGTGTGAACATTGATTTTCCCTGTTCTTGTTCCCGGCTAAACCCGGGATTCCCGGGTTTACAACACAATCGACGTGAACAGCGATTCGACTTGGTGATTTCATAAGCAATCATAGGTGTCACCACGTGAATGAGTCACACAAGCGGGACCAAACCCGGCTGACGTGACATCACGTGAACATGAAAGCAGACCACTTTCGGTGCCCAAGTTATCGGTGACAGCTTCCGTGTTTTCAGGTGCTCATGAAACACCAGAGAAAAATGTTCCGGTATGCACAAGATATAAGAAGCAAATTTCCCAAAGGGGACAGGACGGGGACAACAAAACAAACAATATTTCTGTTGGATTTGAACCCCGATGTCCCTCGCCTCGGGTGCCGCCGTACCACTGATATGAAAGCATGTTGGGAATGTAATGGAGGCCAATCGACTCAGGGTTGTTGCGGCTGGATAAAACTGACCAATGGATGTCATCTGTTATGTTGATCAACGATGCCAAGGGGACTTCGACGATCGACACCCAGGGGGACATCGGGCCTCGGACGGAATGTTTCTGTTGCATCAAATCACGAACACGCATATTAGTACGAACCATACTTCGATGAGGTTTCACGACGGAACAAGGGAGAGTGAACAAAAGCTCAACTTTTTTCCTGTCACATCACACTGACTTGCATTCCTGTGTTCTTGATCATGTTCAGACGCGTTCAAGCGAGACCAGACGCAAAAAGGGAAAATCATTGCTGAACTTTGTAATTGTGAGCTCAGCTTCTTTCGATCGCCTCGTTCGAACTGTAACTCATCAAACGACGCCAAAAAGCGCGCCAAAAATTGCTCAAGACAACAACAAAACATGTGGTTGACCTAGCGTTATTTCCCCCGAGCCCACCATGAAAACGCGCGCCAAATCCGACCGCGTAGTAATCTCGTACCGAAGTAGGCGGAGTCGCAACCAGGCAACAACCAATCATCATGGCGAAAAGCATACTTTCAGCCAATCAGCTTGTAGCAATTTCCTCAGTTCGGTCCTATCGGACCAAGTGGTCACCAACGGCGATTTTGGTCGCGATTTCGGCCGATACCGAACGGATTGCAATAAATTTCATAATATCGTGTGCCCCAGACGTTTGTCTAGCGATTAGAACCATAAACCGTCAATTTTCCCCCGCAGATCGTAAAATTTTCGTTCCTTCAGATCGCGAGTTTGCAAGCGTCGTTTTTGTGCTCATTCGGAGTTGCTCTGTGTTTCGCATGTTGAACATAGGCCGTTCTGTGTTATCGATTTTTCGCTTTTGCCTACATCATGTTGTTGTGAGGCAGTCGCCATTTTTGTGTGTTTGTCTTGTCGAAACCGCCCTTTTGCACGTTGTCCATAGCATTTGGAATGGATTTCGATCCATTTTTGTCAGATTTCGCGTCGCTTTTCCAGATTTGTTCATTTCTCGAGTTCGTTTCGCTGTTGTTTGTCGGCAATTGCCATTCAGAAGCATCTCACTCGATAATTTCCTTAGTTTAATTATTTTTGTCCCTTTTGAAACGATTTTATAACATGACATTAAGCCCTGAAGAAATTTTTCGTCATTTTGGACCAAAACAACACATTTTTTTCGGAAAAATAAATTTCCGGTTTTTTGCGATAATTTGTTGTGGAAATTTATCCCGCTCCGAAAAAACGGTTTTTTAATTCTTTCTGGAAATCGGTTTCTTCCACTGGTCTTATCTTGTCACACTAAATCTTATCCCTCAGTTCGTGTGTTTCTTAACAAAATTTCATCTTGTGAGCTTCGAAATTTCTTTTCGTGTATCAACTTCATACTTTTTCATCTTTTCAGTGCTTTTAGTTGCGATTTCTTCGAAAATTCATCTTTCGTGAGAAAAATGGCTCGTACCAAGCAGACCGCGCGTAAATCGACCGGAGGCAAGGCTCCTCGCAAGCAACTGGCCACCAAAGCCGCTCGCAAGAGTGCCCCATCCACCGGTGGAGTCAAGAAGCCGCATCGCTATCGGCCGGGTTGGTATCACCAAATGCTTTTCGTTAGTTATTTGATATGAAATAATAACTTTTCAATTAGTGCTTTATTCCTTCAGGTACCGTCGCGTTGCGTGAGATCCGTCGCTATCAGAAATCGACTGAGCTGCTGATCCGCAAACTGCCGTTCCAGCGCCTCGTTCGCGAGATTGCGCAAGATTTCAAAACCGATCTCCGTTTTCAGTCGGCCGCCATCGGCGCTCTCCAGGTTTGTGTCTTATTTTCGATGTCGAACGAAATGGTTTTTATGTTCGCGTTCGACCATTTGCCGTGACCCCCTAGCGTTCCATTGTCTGATAGTTTTGATCTGTTTCGGCATTTTAAGAATGCTTGCTGGTCAATCACGTCAGCTGGTCAGCAACCCAGCAGTGTGGTGTGGGAGCCAACAGCCAAGTGGTACCGCAGGGGGAATAGGGTGCTCGGAGGCCCCCCCCCCGTCGGGGGGGGGGGGGTCCTCCCTGGGCAGGGTGGGACAACTACCGCAGGAAAAAGTCACTTTTTAGGTGGAAAATTGCGTTTTGGCCCTTGGTTCTCCAGGGGGGGCTAAATCTTAGAATCAAAAAACAAACTTAAAAAACTAATGGTGCTGCTGCTGCAGAAGGTACCTACGCCACGCCCTGCTGCCATGGTGCCGGCCGTGGTGTAGCAGAGTGATGGGGAGGCGATCCTCCCTAGGTACGGTAGGTAGGTAGATCGCCGCCGCCCGGTTGGTAAGTAGTAGGTTGCGATTTTGGGCTCAAAGTGGTATAAAAGCGGCATTTTCACTCCACGCGAAAAATCGCGCGGGCGTGTTGGACTACATTTCATCAATGTTTACAAAAAAAATTTTGCTCCCGGATAGCCCTAGCTCGGCCAGTAAGTAGGTAGTAGGTTGCCGCCTCGCCTGGGTAGCTGCTCCGCTGCCAGGGTGTGCCCCACCCAAGGTGAACACGTTGTTTTTTTGCGCGTAATTTGGCTGCAAAATAAGCCTAAAAGTTGATACTTTTTTGATTTTGGCCGAAATTTGGCTAAAATGACTAATATAATGCATGATTTTGCGCGCAGCGCAAGATTTTTAGGTATTTGAGCTTCGAAAAACACCCATTTCTGGCTATAAAACGCATAAATATCGCGGTGCAAAGTACCCCAGCACCCTAGCGCCATACTGTACGTCAGTCAGATTGAAAAATGCGTTTTTCTACATATTTTTTCGACACATTTCAGGTCAGACTTCACCTGAAATATTTTTACATCTTGCACCTGAAGACAGGTACCCCCGCCCCTGAAGACAGGTGTAGCTAGGTTGCCGCCCGGCGACTAGGGTTAGAGAGATGTCGGGTGTCGGCTGTCGGATGTCGGGTGCCAAAAAAGTGTAGGTGTCGGGTGTCGGGTACCCCCAGATGTCGGGTGTCGGGTTTTTTCGGACCCCCCCCCGACACTTACGGTACAATAGGTAGGTAGGTTGACGCCCCATCCTGATGCAGTAGGTAGGTTGCCGCCCGGCGGCTGGTACAGTTAGTTGCGATTTTTGCTTCAAAATGGTATGAAATCGATATTTGTCGCTGCAAATAGGCGAAAAATCGCGCGCTGCGAAATTAGCGTTTTAGGGTACATTTTCATCGATATTTAGACCAAAAAATTTTTGTTCCCCCCCTTGCTCGGCCGGTACAGTAGGTACGTTGCCGCCCCACATTTTTGGTGGCACAGTAGGTTGCCGCCACGCCTGGGTAGCTGCACCAGTGACTTGAAGTGCCTAAAATTGCAGTCAAATAAGCGCCAAATTCGAATCCAGCGCTCAAATTTGCTCCTGGGCGCTTGTTTTCGCTTTGTTTCATGAAAATTTTAAATTTACCAATGATTGCACGCGAAGACGACCAGACAGAGTGTCACATTTCATGCCCGTTGTGGATTTTTGGAAGGAGTGAATGTGAATGTCCAATTTTTTGTTGTCGCTCAAAGATGATTGCATTTGGCATTTCCCCTCAAATCCAATCCAGCCGTGATGAATCGTGCAGGGGTCCTGAAACACCGATCATGTCATGTGGATCGGTCGACGCAATCGCTTGGAGCGCGGTGCTCCATCAGGGTGATTGTGTCGTGAAGGACAGCACTGAACTGAGTTGGATCCTAGCGGAAGTCTTCCAGGGGTAGCCCGAGGCCCGGATAAACCCCGTGCTAATTTAAAACCCTTAGCGTTGCACGGCGCAATATCAGTGCAATTCAAAAGCGAAGTTCAACAATGTCGTCAATTTTATTCTCATTCAAATCAACCATTGACGAATTTTGTCCATTTGCAGGAGGCTAGCGAGGCGTACCTGGTTGGTCTGTTCGAGGACACGAATCTGTGCGCCATCCATGCCAAACGTGTGACGATCATGCCCAAAGACATCCAGCTGGCTCGTCGCATTCGTGGCGAACGCGCGTAAACATCGGTTTAATGATCTGTGTTTATCTCAGCCATTTTATTTGTGGCACTCGCTCGCTCGCTCTGTTGTAATAAATCGTGTTTTTGTTTGTTTTTCTCTGTTTTTCGTGTAATTCCTAAGGTTATCTTTTTTAATATTGTTGTTATTGTATTTCTATTCGTCTGTGCAAGCACAGTGCATCGTGTCGTCGTAAGGTTATTGGTATGTTTTTTTGGTTGGGTAAATCACATAATTATTTCAATTTTATGATTATTGCTCTTGGTTGAGTCAACGGAAAAGTCCAAAATCAGATGTAAATATGTTTTCGTACTGTCCGTTTTTCAGTTCGTGTGTTGTGTGTTTTTTTTGCGTGTTGTAATTCTAATTAGACCATCCGCAGTTGCTGTTACACCATTCTTACGCAATAGCGCCCATTTCGAGTTTTTGTTGTAGCAAACTGCTCTTTATTCACCGTTATAATAGCTAATTATCCGGTAATTTTTATTGTGACGACTTTTTATGTAAACTGACTCTGATTCACGTCATCTTAATGCTAAAAACATAAAATCAAGCCGAGTTTTTCTCTCGAACGGAAACACCCATGTTTCATTGTGTTGTACGTTTCTGGCTTGTACCCGGATGGCAGTAAACTCTTTCGTGCTATGTTGGTCATATAGCTAGTCTCTTGGTCAGATTTGATCCGAAATCATACAATTACGGTTTTTCACACAAACAGGAACCAAAGTGCACTCTTGGCAGCATAAAAATCCGAAAAGAGCACACATCCCTGAAAGTGCGCATTGAAGCAAATTTGCATTTTCTTGCATGAAGCACACAACACACACAAACTTAAACGATTTGCCGGTTCCCGTCTGAGACCGGTAGCCGTTTCCGGACTCACAACAATGGACCCTGTCACAGCAGGTGCCTGGGTATGTGCCAATTGCGATTTCTTCCAGGGCACACTTGGTGTCATGCTTTCGTCCCTAAAAATTGTCAGGCGTGTGTAGCTCATACGATAGCTACATGCCTGCAGCCTGACTGATCATAAGAACCGTCGAAAGAAAATCTTCGCACTCAGATTACTTGTGTCGCTAGTTACAGCTGTTTTGCACGTCAGCAAACAACGATTTGGTGGTTCGCCCAATTCTGCTTGATATTGATAGCTCACTCGGGCACCTTGATAGGATAAAACCGAAAGTTTATGATGTCTGCGAAGGCCAAAGATCACGATATGATGACGACAATCGAGATTCCGGACGAACAGCGGACAGGTAATGGGCACACACGTGCCACGGTCTTCTTTTGACAGAGTTTCCAGTCACTTTGGCAGGTATATACCTACTTCCTGATCCGCACTCACCATCCAGTTCTTCACTCTTGAACGGTTCTCACGAAATGGAGACATTTCTCACTATAAGACATGGATCCCACCCACGAACAGAGCCAGAACCGCGTGGTGAATACGGGTTACATGCCCAAACACACAATTGCAGCTTACAAAGAAGCGTTCAAGGTGTATGACACGGAGGGTGAAGGGATGATCGAGACCCGTTTCGTTGGCACCATTATGCGATCATTGGGCGAGAATCCGAACGAAGCCGAATTGCACACGATTATGAATGAGTTTGATGCCGCAGGTGTTTCCCATTTTGATTGTCTGTCGTTAAATTGTTTTCTGTTCTTTTTGTCGACTCAATCATCACACACACACAAAGCAGTGGCAATTGCATAACGGTGCGGTGTCACAAAGTGGGCACGATTTTCTCTTTCTTTCGATTGCTCAACGTTTTGAAAGAGAAAATGGCGCAATTTTCTGCCAGGGTTCGCACTTGCTTGCGCAACGTCTCATACATAAGTGGAGTGGAGATGGAGAGTGTGGAAAGAGAGCCTTGTGGTCCCCCCAAAGCTTCACAGCAAGCGGTCTTCAAAAAGCTCTGTCCGCTCCCCGTGTTTAACGGAGTGTTCCAGAGAAATATAGACAAACTCCTTGTGGTCTTGCAGGCAAGTCTGAAATCACATTCGACGATTTTTTGCATCTGATGGTCACAAGACTCGCCAATGTCGATCATGAAGAAGATATCAGAGCTGCGTACAGAGTGAGTTGTTGGTTAAATGGCAGAATATTTGGTGGTGTGTGAGGGATGCAGTTTGAGTGCAAAAAAGGTGTCAAACACGATTTTTCTGCGCTGTGAAAATGCTACTGCCAACTTGTGCACTTGAACAATAAAAAATACGGTCGACCCTCTTTATAGTGACACAGTTGTCATAGGTCTCAGTTTTCACTTGTTGTGCAGTAACTCTCTTTGTACAGTGGAAATTTCGAGTCGTGATCGTGACAGACTCTGTGTGGTACCTTAACTGATGAAACCTCTTTCTCCATACCGACGAAAATCTGCGACACGAAAGACGCAGGTCAAGCATTAAAAACGACCAAGCAGAAATGAATAGGAAAATGGATCTCACTCCAGCTCAAATACTAGGCCTTTTGTCTGTTGTTTTCGCTGTTTTACGACTGAAACTGTGCTATGCACATAATGGTCCAAGAAGAACGCACAGTTCCAAAGTCAAGAACTGTCTCCTCGCATGAAAAACATGCTACGTGCGAACAGCTTGTGAATTCCTCACAGTGACAAAAGTGGCCGCCGGATTCCATTCATATCCACCACAAAGAAGGTATAGACTGTAATAACCTGTCAGGTTTTCGACATCGACAACCTTGGCTACATCCCCAAGACCGACCTGCGCACAGTCATGACCACACACTGCAGTCGACTGACACCACAGGAAATCGATGAAATGTTGGACGAAGGGGATTTGAATCTGAGCGGACAAATTGAATATGACGGTGGGTTACGATAGGGGCACGGTAACTGCGATCACCGAACGGGGTGAACGGGGGTCCACGCTGAGCGCATTGCCTTGAAGTTTTAATTGAAAATTTTTTGTCATGTTTTCGCGTCCGCGAAAAGTTCATGCCCCACAAACATACCAGTACCGAATAAGTATACGTGCCTATTCCGTGCATACTTGCAATCATTACCGGTGTGTGATCAGACTATGCAAACTTTCATGGCTTTATGTATACGTTGCAGAATTTCGCGAGATGGTCCTCGGGGCGTTTTCGTGACAACAAACACACCCGTGGCCGCAACCGATCTGCCCCAAAACACTGCAAACTTTGCTGCAAATCAATTATCATGTTACTGCTGATCTTACTTTGCATAGGGCGATAACAAGTGATCGGTTCACGGCCTTGCCTCGATCACGTGACTTTGGATTTCAACATTATTTCATAATTTACTATTATGCCACTAAATTCGACCAGGCAGTTGCTCTCGAAGTCAGCTGATAACGACCTTTTACAGTCTAAATGAGCGATATCAGCACTAAATCTCTTTATGTCCTTTAATACATGAGGTTAAATGCAAAAGTCCAACGAACATGTCCAAGGCAGCGGCCTCTCCGATCCGATCCGATTAGCAAGTTTGATTTCGCTTATAGTTTTTCTGCGATTAGACGGTGATGTTTTTCTTGATGTTTCAGACGACATGATACTGCACCTCAATGACATTGTCCCAGTTGCGTTATATTTTGTGTCTGCGTTTTTTGGTTCGCAACGACGTCAAGATGCAATTACAACTCTCTCATCTTCCGAGCGAAAGCGCAAAGCGCTCACAAAGTTGGTACATATTCATACGTTACGTGCAGCTGATTTCAGTCACTGTACTGGGCACCTGCACTGAAACTGAATTGTCTGGGGCTTAACCACAGATTCCCTCCCCCAGAAACTATGGTAATCTTTGTCCTACGGCAATCAGACTTTCGACACCGACGTCTTTAATCATCAACCCGCTAATTCCGTCCTCATTGTGTTGCAATTCTTGATACCATGGAAACGCACAGTAGCCAGGCGGACTCACATCAAAATAACAATAGCCAACGGCATAGTAGCTTGAGATTGAGTGCTACCATGATGCTGACGTTAAAGCAAAAGTATATATTAAGACCGATCTCAAAAAGCATCTGCTGTTACCGTCTTTACTCAGAGAACAAAAGCAACGTGTCACCAGAGAATGCCAAATAAGCCCCCGGGAGATAGATCCTTTGGGATTCACTTCGAACTTGCGATTCAAGAGCGTGGACACGTAACAACTAACAGCAGGTCAGCCACTGCTGTCTCCAAAAACAATCAAAAAATTTGACCACCGGTTTTTTTTTGGAGGACTTATTTTCACAATTTCCGCAATCGGATTATTGCTGAAGAACGAAATGCCCATGGATCTTGTATTTGGAACAGTCACAGATCTGGTTTATGAACTGGGCAGTCTTCGTTCAGGCCACTTTACAATGTACGACATGTACATCACGCACACGAGCTTGTTACCGTGATATATTATTAAGTGTTTTTTCATCTTAAAAGTGTATCGTAGTAAATCTTTATGACTTTACGAGGCGCGAAAAAAACTTTCTTTCCAAGAAAGGCCCCCGGGGTGAGGACTAATCGGCAATCACCGGTACTCCCCAATCAGACTAACACAAGCTCAGTTGTCTGATCTTTTGAAACGACAACTGCAGTTGTCGCCATCATCAGTGCGATCAAAATGTTGTCCAATAATTCGACCACGGTCAACTTGACCGACAACGAAGCCGCCATGGACCCACTGCACGCGTTCCTCTACGACTTGGTCGTTGTGCTGTATGTGGTCACGCCGAGTCTGATCTTGGTCGGCAATCTGACCGTTTTGTATACGATCTTCTATCATCGAGCCTTCCGCTCGCGACAGGAATACATCGTGTTTGCAGGTTGTTGACAATTGTCAATTAAAAAAACCATTTAGGAATAGGCACCAGACTTCTCCAGTGTTCTTCAACCGGAACCTTAATTCAATTTATCAATTTTACACAGGGCCATTATTAACATGACAAGACCTGACAGCAAATGGTACAGATTCCTGTTTAAAAAAAATTGAAAAGAAAAAAAGAGAAGATTTAGTTTTCAAGAAGAGGGATTTCATTTTACATTCACAAAATAAACAACATTCAACCTACACTTGCAACTGAACGTGCAACATCAGATCACACATTTATGAGTGCAGCATTATAGTGTGCAACAGTAACTTGCCAAAGAAAAAGAAAACACAGAAAAAACAGTGCAATTCATAACCGTGCAGGCGTTGCATTCGTTGACCTGGTGGTGGCAATCGCGTTCATATTTGATGCTGTGCATATCGCGCTGATGGATCGAATCGTCGAGGTTTATACATATACAGTATTGCTGAGCTTGCGAATGGTTTGATCTCAGAAATGAATTTCACCAGACGGGCGATGTGCGTCCGCTATTCATTCGTTTCACGAGCAAACCAGCTGAAAGCCGAATGCTGTTGTACAGTCACGAAGCCTTAGCTTTTCGTCCTGGCCAAATAATCTCTACTAGCGCTTACCATATACAATTTCGAAAGCAATCCGGTCGGCATCGCACAAAACTTGATCGCCTGTTTTGACGTTTGCGCCAGGAGCGCGGTGGTCGAGCAAGAAAACAACACCGGAGAGCGCTGTGATCTGAAAAGCACTGCAATGCCCTTGCCCTGTTTTCATGTTCAGTGGGCGCCGACTCCCTGGCAATGCAGTCTGTTGCCGCACGTGTTCCTGTATCTGTGTTTCTACATGAATTCGGGCACAATGCTGGCCGGCATGAGTTTCGATCGATTGCTGATCTCGATTGCTCCAACTTGGTACATGGCAAAGGCGAGTGCTTGCGGCTGATGTTTCGTAGAAACACACGTTTGAAAATAAAAATAAATGGTCTCTGTGAAATTAATTTCAGACAGCCAAACTCGGTTGGTTGATCGTCGCTGTCCTGTACGCGCATAATTTCATCTTCGCGGCGGCGGCGTATATCACTGGATATTTCTATATGAATGCCGCACCAATGGAAGGTAACAGCACTATGCCGACGTAAAGTTTCTGTTAAAGTTAAAACATTTATGCAGTTTCTGAGATTAAACACAATTTCCTGCTAAAAAAACGTTTGGCGCTCGAACACCCAGGTCTGGACGAAGGCGAGACGTGCTACGAAGCGACCACCACTTTGCCGTGGCTGAACGCCTACGGCACGTTCATGTTCATTCTTGGCAATTTCGGCAGCGTTGCCATTTTCGCTGTGGTCGTGTTGATCATCTATCGTCGCAGTCGAGAAGTCCTGGTTTGTCAAAGAAATGTTTGGCTGATTTAAAATTCCAAAACCTCAGCACGAAGCTTTTCGCAATCAGAGCGGCCACAAAGCAAACAAGAAGTCGGAAGCGGCCGAAAAGTTACAGAAAGCGATGACGCGCAAGATGGCCTACAGCACGCTCGCAACGTTTCTGTTTGTGATCATACCGATTACGGTAGGTGACGTTCATCCTAGATTCAAGTCATGACAGTTTGCTGTCAATGGAACAACGGTTGCATTGAAAACATTAGTATAGGCCGAAATAATGATGGCAACTCATACGTCTTGGAGCCTGTCATCAGTCATCATCGCATTTGGTGGCGAGCAACTGCCGTCAGAGGCGGTCCTGAAACCGCCACCGGTCTCGTTTTTGTGCGTCACACGCCTCTGTCATGCAAGAAACAGGTGCTAGCAAAAGTGCACAGTACCTTTGAGGTCCTTGGTGCATTGTTGTTGCAATTACAGACAATCCACTTCACGGAGGAGATCATCGACCCGGTGTGGACCAATCTGATGTACCCGATCAGTCATCTGAATCCGCTGTTGAATGTGTGGCTGTTTCTGATTCGTCATCCGTTGATGAAACGTGGATTCATCGCTACGATCAAACGACAGACTCTGCCGATGAATTTGAATGATTGGAATAAGATCGCCATCGTTACCAGGGCGTAAGCATGGAAATAATTGGTTGACAGGGACCTAAAAGTCACGTTGCGCGATTTGCATAAGATCACAAGCATTTCTAAGCGGTACTGGTAGAAATATACGCTAATTGGTTGATATCGAGTCAAGGTCAAAGCTTAGACTCACATGTATGTACATATGTCATTTATATTGTAGGCACCTGGGCCTGGGCCCGATTACACCTTTTTTCTTGACAAGTCGCTTGTTTACACATGCGGTTTAATACATAGTACGTTTCTTGACACTGTACATTTCTGTGCATTTCAACAAACCAGAAAAAAGTGAGGGCGAGTGATATTCACTCTAATTTTAGACTGTTCGTAGCCTACTTGTATTGGTCGTGCACCAAGAGGCAATAATTTCACCTAAATTTGCCGTTTCGAGTGTCGCAAAGCCACAGGCACCTACTGTACGTACACCACATGTGGGGGAAGTGTACAGGTGTATGGCACTCATTAACCATTGTATAGGTATTGTTTTCGTGTCACCGATGTTTTATATGCAGATTATGGATTAAAGTACCACGAAACCGCACCGCTGTAGCAGGGTTAATAATGCAACTATAATGTGTATGCATTTCGAGAGAAAACCGGACTCAATTGAAACTGGACCCAAAGAAATTGTTTTGATGCATAAAAGTATAATCGAGCCATTTTTGTTTTTGAAAACGTAACCTTTGTCAGCATCACCAACAGAAACACGTTACACGCCTGTGCTGCCAGGGTTGGGCAAAAAACGTTTTTTTTTCAAAAAATCGTTTTTTAAAAAAAAACGTTTTTTTTAAAAAAAACGTTTTTTTTAAAACGCCCAGATGACCAAAATATGCCCCCAAAAAAATTGGAAAACGCTCATGTTGGGAAGAAAACGTGGTTAAATGAAGTAATTCTATGTGTTCTGAAGCAAAATAAACGGGTTTCAACCCTTTTCTAGCGAGTTGTTAAGATCCCATATCAGACCCGCATCATGGGACCAACTTTGGCCGGGGTCATCATTGAAAGTCAAACGCCGTATATCGACGTATCTCGACAAAGTAAAAATTGGTCGAAAATTTTTTGAAAAAAATGGGACAAAAAATTGATTTTCCTTGATAATCAGGGTACTTTCCCTGAAAAATCAGGGAAAATCAAGGAAATTCAGGATTTAAAGAAACGAAAAACGACCCAGGCGTTTTTTTTAAAAAAAACGTCGTTTTTTTAAGAAAAAACGCCGTCGTTTTTTTTGCCCAACCCTGTGTGCTGCAAGACCCATGCTGTCTGCTTGGAAACTGTTGTGAACGAAACATGCAACTCTGGGAACGTTTTTATCGTTAGCTTAATTAGTTTTAACTGCAAGTGTGTGATGTTAACAGAGTCCGGTTGTAAGTCGCAGAGAATAGGCGAACTTGGGACTTCGTCAGTCTTGCTTATGGGCAGTAATAGGCATCTCAGCAAACTTTTTGTTGTTATAACGCTAACAGGTCCAGGATAGGTTTTGCTTGCACGTGTTTGCTACCCAGAGTGAAAATCAATGGAGGAGAAATTAATGCACGATTTGTCTTTTATTCGACGTGAGCCTGATTGTTAACCACCATCAAGGCAGCTGCACCGGTCTTTTATCATAGAACAAACGATCACGCACTCATGCAACTGAAGACAGCACCAGTTGTTGTGTTTTTATGAAATATTCACCTGGAGCAAATCGTGCTATCCGCAGCATAAATTGGAGAACTTCCATATGTGCATGGAGGGAATATTGCGCTCCCCTTTTGAGTGCTGAAAATTCTTGCTGGCAAAGTTTGCTGACATGCCAACTGTTGGTCACAGCAAGTTGTCAGGGCTTTGGTCATTCGTATCACTGCTTGACTGCTGTTGACTTTCAGATGCGGAACACTACAAAATTGCAATAAACTGTTTTTCTCTGTCTAACGTAGGAACCGGTAGTAATTCTGAGGTGACATGTCTGGTGCGTTTACTCAATGTGATCAAAAACAAATGTGCTGCAACGCCGTGAAACGTTCTAAAAACAAAGTCATCATGATACGTTCATTTTGTTTTCGCTCTTTTATGTTGCATAGTTAAATAATAGGTGTTGCTATACGTCATCACAATGTTTATTTGTGTGTTCGTAAGTTCTGGTGTTGTTCATTCTCAATCAGTCACGGTCAATTCAAGAACGGTTATTGCCACAATTTCCACCAAAATGTTGAAAATGTTGGTCCCGCGAGATACTCCGTGTAATTTACCAGTCCCCATCCCCAGATGTAGGTAATGGTACCATGCCAGACCAGCTCTCTGAAACATCAAGCAAATTTTTATAATATACAAATTTGAAAATTGCTTTTCAGCAGATTACACAACAATGAGTGGTACGATAACTATCCTCGCGTTACTCTTGTGTGTTTCGGCTTTCGGTGAGTGGTTGGATAATAACAAACTTGAAAGCTGAGTGCTATACATAGGTTATGTATCTAGTTTGGGTATTTAGTCTTGCTTGGGTTACGTTCAGGTTTCGAATGTGTAATTTCGGCAAATTGATCATCAAGAATTCTGAGGATGAGCGACCACACCTGGGTATACTACAATATATGTATATGTAGGTAATCAACTGTGAAAATAAATATAAAACGACACAGAGCTGGGAGGCGGCTATGCGGTCGTTGAATTACAGTCATAGCTCACCCTGTTTCTAGTCAGGTTCCACACACTGGGCGGTCGATTTGCGGCCGATTTCTGACTGTTCGTCGTGGACACAGAAAGCTACCGAAACAAGCGAAATAATATCGATCTACAAGGCCGAAGATTTTTCGTGCATTCCGAAACGTTTAAAGCCGACGCATATTTTTCGAATGATACCAAGATCGTTGTGATTAAAATCAGTTTCTCGTTAAACTGGTCAGATGAGCTGTTCCAATCGAAAGAAACCATACCGACGTACCGACATGTAACTTTAACCGTTCTAGTTTCTCGCCAACGAACCTTTGAGCGAAATCCCTTCAAATGTGATTGAAACATCACGCCAACTTGAACCTTGTAATATTAATGTATATAGGTAACGCATGTCGCGGTGGTGGCGGCGCAGGCGGCGGCGGTGAAGCCGTTTCTATCTGGGACTTCAGTCGTTGGGGCGGTAACCTGGAGAGTGTGGGAAGCGGGGCTCCGGTCACCGATTCGTCGTTGGCTACATGGAGGGATGGCACCTGGGATAGGGCGATGGAGTACGAGTATACCTACGGAGGTTGGTATGCCACCGTTGTTTTCCATACAGCCCAGCAGATAGATTTTAGAAGCCCAGCAGCATGACTTATTTTGACCAGCGTAAAAGTTGTTCATCAAGTCCAGGGTAAAAAAACACTCTTGCGCTGTGGTTGAATTGCTTTTTGTGCTTCGTCACAAACCGCGGTCCAAAATCTATCTATGTCTTTGCCAAAGAAGTTGTCACATCGTATGTACATTCTGTGTATAGTCGCTCGCTGTGGTGTATAGCCGGCTTGGAGCCAACACCAGGCGCCTTCCTTTTCTTTCCATCTGTTGCACACCGACTCGAACGCAGCCGGGAGGCAAAGTGACATGCGCAAAGAGCCGGCGAACCGCAATTTATTCCCATTATAGCAGCTTTGCTATGGTCTCCAGTGGTTGATCTTACACACTGTCAAGTCATTACATCGCCATGAATGTCCGCGTCAAGCGCCATGCATGACTGAATGTTCACCCCCTTTCCAAAAATTGCGATTGCATAACCGTTGGCTTCAATGACTTTTCATACACCCTCCTGTATGCCGCAGGTGTTGAAAACGTTGCCGATCCCCCCGCTCCTAAACCCAAGCCGACGAAGAAACCGAAAAGCAACAGAGGCAAAGCCAGAGGCAGGGGCCGTGGCAGTGGAAGCGAAGAATGGACAAATCGTTAGTTTTTGTATACGTTTTTAAAATCTCTCTCCACTTCACTGAACAAAGAGTCAAGCAGCCCTTTCGCGATTCTTTCAGCCTTCAAACATAGTTTTGGTCGACGATGATTGGATTTTCGGAAACGAACATGTGCTTTCTCGTGATTAAAAAATATCGTGATTTCGAAAAGTTATATTGAAAACTGCGCTGTGTGTTATGGCAATGGTGTATGTGTTATGCGAATTCTCCTGTCCTCTTACTGCTTAGGAACATACTGTACATATACAGTACGTAGGAGCAACATTAGCAAACAAATTTTAATCGGTAACCTTCAGTGACGTGTGCGATAGTAAGTTTACTGTGACAACGCAGCCAATAAACTTCTCACGTCCGCCAGGTGGCAGCGCAAAGCAGTGCAGTTTAATGTGATTTATTGAATTCTTCCCGCTTTTGGCGCCCAAGCGTCGCTGTTTCCATTTGAAGCGCTCTTTCAGTGAATTGCACATTTTGTATAAATATGGGTCAACTTCACACACCTCGAACTTCGCTGTCATTGTGCTCTGAAACTTAATCAGTTGATGCTGGTACTATGCTTTTGCATGTATCTACAAGGTTATCTCAAACCGCGTTCACCTGGTTATGTATCATCATAACGTTATTTTGTCCTCAGCTTCATCTGCAATTATCGTTATGGTCGTTTTTTTAATGTCCAAAATTTTGTGGAGCTAAGACGAGATCCGTGGCAGAAAGTCAAAAAGTATACACCATTTTTCAACAAGAAGTCGAATGTCAGCTTTGCATCACTCTGCTGCTTTTCCCCTTCACATCGGCAAAAAGTGAATTGTATAGACTAAATGAGTATGAGTTAGTGTGCAGCGCGCACTTTTTGTAATTAGCTCTTAGTTGCAGATGGAACATGGGTATTCTTTTAAAACATGTTGGTTTTGTTGTTTCCCTGAAGCGTGTAGGGCCGGAATTACCACTGTACATTCTTCGCGCATTTGTGCATGACGGCGTCATACAAGCACATTGTGCGTAACAAACAACTACATGAATGCGTTTCTTGTTTACAACGTCGCAAGCGCGCGAGTGTTCATTTACAAAAATGTGTATTATTTTTAAGAAATATTACGTCACACACGTACGTATACTTGTATGCGATGATCGGATGAAAGCAAACAACAAACAAGAAACTTGTCGCTTGCTGCGCTCACTTTTTGGGCGCTGTTCGCACTGGACTTTAATTTGTTTTTGACTCTCTGCAAAATGAGAAATAGCCCCTTGTTTTAATTTTAAAATAATTTGCGTTCTCTGATGCTAACATGATAACAACGGACAGACATGTTGTTGTGAAAAACATCTTTAACAACGAGTTTGCAACACCCAATTTTAAATTTCAGTGAACGCGCTTCTGTAACCTTTTGTTTCACATTTGTTTGTGTCAGGACGGAAATACGTATATGCATACATAAAGTACAGTACAACCAATAACCTGAACATGGGACGTGAATCATGTTCAGTAGTTTAGAGCATATGAACCGTAATTTAATGTCATAATCAAGAAGATAGGCGAATCTGTCTTCCTTGCGTTGTCACGTGGAAACAAATTGCAAACATTCACATACGATGACCAAAAGCGTGACGTATTGTAGGTATGATGCAAAGAAGTATACATATTATACGAGTACACAAGCCTTATTTTATATTTGCGAATGAAACAAGAAATTACATACTGCACAACCTATGGACTGGTTGACATTTAAGCAACGAATAAAACTGAGAAATGTGCATAGTACGTATGACAATAAAAACTGTCAGTAACTATTATGGTCAAGGAGTCAGGCCACGTTAAACAATTTTGATAACTCACTGGTTTTGGGCCCGAAACTGAAACTGCCAGACCATCGCATCAATCTTGTTTCGATACCTAATGAAACACAATCCTAACACGCCTTTTCTCTGATTAAAATGACGGGCAAAACAAATAAATAATTACGTTTTTGACCACACGCTCTTGACAAATGCTTGCCAGCTTGAAATCAGCAGCCGTCTGACCACACGGACGGTCCATAAACTAAAATGTCCTCACTTTCCAATACATGTGTTTCAACCTTGTTAAAACTTTTCTGCTGAATTCTGTTGCAGAAAACAGCAGTGTCCGATATTCATTTAAACAGGGTAAAGCAACCGAAATGAGCCGAACGCTGAGCCTCCTGGTGCTTTCTGTGGTCGTCGGTTACGGTAAGGGTTCCAAAGCTGATAGTCTTGTCTCACATGATCACACTTAGACCGATTATACTAATTCGTCTACTTTAACATTAAGCCATGTCAAGCAAAACTTGCTAAAGCCGACAAAGATAGGAGGATTCCGCTAATGATAAAGCGTTGCGGTGACATGTACAGTAGGACCGTTGTTTATTTGCCTATTGAGCAAGGCAACCGTATTTTGAAACGATTTCATTCCTAATGTTTCGGTTGAAAATGCAACATCATTCTTGTAGTATGCGGGTGTCTGCGCGGCGGCGGTGGTGGTGAGGATGGCGTTTCGATTATCGACTTCAGAAACTGGGGCGGCGACCTCGATGGCAAAACGAAGACTTCGTTGTCGTCATATCACGAAGGCGAATGGGACAGAGTGCTCGAATACGAATATGCTGACGGTAGGTTATGGTCTCCGGTCACAAGACTTGACACTTTCTTGGAACCGTTCTTTCTGGCTTTGACTAAAAGCTCATGGAAAACCGCTGCTCATGGGTGATCTTCTGTTTCAGAAATGAAATCAGACCGGTGGTCGAACTTGATAAGATCTCACCGATGACCTTTTGAGGTTCAAGATTTCAGATTTTTACGAATTCAGGGTCTACTACTGGAAACACTATGCGTAAAGCGTTTACTTACTAACCATCAGAGAACAGCATGGACATACTTACCGCCATCAGTAGATCTCGAAGATTCCAAACTAAAAAACACATGACCAACGCAGATCCGTTCCGAGTCCAACGCGAAGACCAAGCTTGCTGCAAGCTATACACAAGTTGAACTCTCGCAAACAAGCCAGCGGAAATATGGCTCTCCCCGTTCATATAAAACTTGAATACAAGAGGCAAACAAGTCTCTCAAGTCTAATCGAGACAGTTTGTCTGACTGAAGTTCATTTCAAGTTGAAGATTCGGACCCAAGCCATATTTGTGGTAATCATCTGCAAGTGTGAAACCCTTGGATTACCACAAATATGGCTTGGGTCTGAATCTTTCAACTTGAAATGAACTTATTTTGGGGACACGATATCAGTCAACCAGTGCTTCGACATTTCTGTGCACACGACACCCTGATTTTTCAAGGAGATTATTTGGATCCAAATTTAGATTTTTTCAGTAACCGTACCATATCCCATTTGCAGCAGGCGTGCAACCAGCCGATCCTCCACCACCGCCCACACAACCACCACGACCTCGTCCCCCACCAACCAGGCCACCAAAGGCCCAAGGCAAGGCTCATGGTCAGGACAAAAATTGGGTCAATCGTTAGTTCAGATGTTCATATTTGATTTTTTCGGAGGAACGCTTTTCAAATTTTTCTTGCGAATTGATCAAGTTGAAGAAGGCTCATTTTAAATCCGTTTGTATGTACCATAGCGGGAAATGGTACATAAACTGCAGACTTATCACTTATATGCATGTACTGCATATCCTCTTCATACATAAGTAGAGTTTGCGTATTGGAATCTGTGCATTTCAAAATCGTGGCGACAAACCACGTCCACAAGGGAAATCGGATGTTGCAAACATTTCTTATCTTTTGTAAACTTTTTGTACTGTGATGTTTGTTTCTGCATTTCAGCTTTCCGTCATGATGGCTAAGAAACGCATTGGCACAAAACTAACCCAATCGTTGGACTTCACTACTGCACCTGGTTTTGAAATATCGCTTTAGCATTCTCTCACTTTTGTAGCAACAAAGTGTTGTATTTTACGGTTGGAAAAAAAAGCGAAAACCAATACTCGTATGTGTTTGTGTATGTTAAAATGTCTATGTGGCATAAAGCTCACGAAGTACAGAATGTTTGTTTTCTACACGTTTTATAGGACCGCTTTTAAATGCTTTAAAATGCAAAAGACAACCTTGAATTACGCATAACTACAATGTATCATAAACAACATGTTGACGAAATTACAGACTTGTTGCTGACAGTTTTTGATTCTGCCGGTCACACTATGGGTGATATTTTCGAAACGGTGTAAAGGTGAGTTGGGTGTAAAGGTCGGTGTAAGCTCAATCGAAAGCTCGGTCGGTGTCAGCTCGGTGTAAACATGAAACATTGCCTGCTGTTAACGTGGAATGTTTCATGTTTACACCGAGCTGACACCGACCGAGCTTTCGACCGAGCTTAAAGTAAAACTACGCCAACACGAGCCCGATTTCGAAGCTGGCAAAATGGTGAAACATTCACACGTGGCTGCTGATTTGGGAAACGTTACACGTTGTGAAATACAACGTGGAGCATGATGATTTTCTCTTTCTTTGCGTTTTGCAAGTTCACCACCTCCGAAATCGGGCTCGTGTTGGCGTAGTTTGCCTTTACACCGACCTTTACACCCAACTGAGCTTTACACCGTTTTGAAAATGCCACCCTATATGCACTACAACGTATAGTCCAACCACGAGCTCATGAGACGACTTTTTTAAAGCTTGCTTGGCCAGATTCAAAAATGCTCCGGTTACACGTGTTTCGAAAAGCAAAAGAAAGAGAATGGGCTGAGGGAGATGATGACAAGTCCCAGCTAGCTGACCTCAATTTGTTGCGTGCTTACGCGAACAGCAACGTCATTCAACACAGAAATGTTTTGGGAGTCAAAAGGGAATTTACGCACCGAGGTGGAGAGCGTGTTTTTACTAAATACGTGCGTTTCTCGTTCTTTCATTTCCGAAATACATGGAACCGGAACATTATTGGATCCGCACAAGCCAACTTCAAAAAAGCATAAATTTACTCACTGCTGCTGGACAGAACTGCAAAGATGTTAAAAAATGCCCCGAAGGTCAAAAGCAATCCCTGGTTGATTAGTTATTAAAACAAAACGTCTGTATGTATGTGAAGAACGCAATTGGTGACATGCGCGATGTGGTGAAGTAAACAAACGTTAGCTGGCTCGAAACCGCCCAGCTTCAATTCAGTGTTTCATGCCGTTAATTCATAACATTGGAAAGCGATACATTATAACCGCACGTGTAGTATTTTAACACCAGGAAGTCATAATCGAAGTGTAACGTCGCTGATTTATGACAGCATCTCATTGGCGAAAATTGCAATGAAACATGTCATGCGCAATTTTACAGTCACCAAATTTGTATATTGCCTTAGATCTCAACGCAGACCTGCTTGCCCAACGCCGAAGTTTACCATCGGTGTGAATCCAAGAGCCTCATGACGTTTCAAATGACAAAACATGTGAGACTGCGTATCTATAACTACACAGTACCAATGCTTGTGTTTGTTCACACACATGTGCGGTTGACTATCATTGATGTGTGCGCCAGTTAGTAGGTATCAATACACAGTTTTGGCCGTTAATTACTACACTCATCTACTGTATACCTACTGTAGATCTAACTTTAGGGTATTATATATTATGCGTTTAGTCGACCATAATCGGCGGTCCTCCGGCTGCCTATGGCGCGTATAGCTGACTTTTTGGTGATCGATGAAATCATGCATATGCCCCACATGAATGTTGCCGGCTCCACATCTATACTTCTAAAACAGGAAGACGTATGTAGGTATGTATGTATGTGTGTTTGTGGCCCCTCCCTCGGAAGGGCGGACGGGTCAATTTTCACGGATAGCTTTGGATATGCTAACGGGTCTTCGGGGGGGGGCGGCACGGGCGCGGCGCTGTAGCCGGGCCGTAGGCACGGGTCCCGACTAGTGAAGATGAAAAGTGAATACGAATACGGTTGTTGAGCCGTCTGCGTTTGCATGACCAAATGCGTTTGGCCGTGCCGTTGTCATGAACTGTGGTGTGCGGCAGGGTTGGAAAAAAGTTTTTGTTAAACAAGTCTCAAATTGGGGAAAATTTGACCAAATTTGAATGAAAAACGCGCAAAAGCGCAAAAAATGCAACTTTAGTTGACGTTGTGACTTGGTTTGCATCACTTATGAAGGGTGTTTACGTCATTTCGGTGCGATCCAACAGTCTGTGCTTGATATGGACCGATCATTGTTGCTCTGTGGTATCAGACACAACAGTTTGTGGTCCAATAAGCAAGATTTACTCATAAACAACACAGGATTCAGACAATAAGCAGCAGAAACACATGTCGGACAATGTACCACGTATAGGTGCATGCATACTGTGTCTCGTGTATCACGGGAAGGTATGATAACATCATTTGGGGCATCTTAGTACGAAATACATGCCCCAAAAGTGATTATGTGAAGAAAAGTTTTCGACCCTTGAGAAAAAATGACAAAAACGAACCCCAAAAGGCCATTTTTGGACGTTTTAGAACATTTTGTCCCCCCGAAAAATTGTAAAAAAAATTTTTTTAAATTAAACAAAATTTTTTCAAGAACCTTTTTTTAAATTTTTTTAGAAGAAAATTTTTGGCCCAATCCTGGTGTGCGGTGGGTGATCACCTGCGCCGCTGGGGCCACTTATAGCCCATCAGCACTGTAGGCAGTTATATTGTTTGCTATCAAATAACTGCTACAGTTTTATAGTTAATTAATGCTGCTGATTCTCCTTACGACTGGTTCTTTCCATTTAACGAAGCGCAGTCAAAGAATGTGGTCGTTTCTGCGCGTTCACACAAAGCGCAAATGAAGTGACTAGTTTTTGCAATTCTTAAATCATTTTAACGTGATGCTCTGCTGTTGTATAAATGTTGTGCACTCTGTGCGAAACAGCTTGAATTATTATGTTTCTATGAGCTACAACATAATAAAATGTTATTTTACTAAAGTATAGTTTTATTTTATTACTGTCATGCGGTATAGGGTGGTCCAAAAGTATAGTTGCACTAGGTTAAAGATGATGCACTAGACTTGAATTGTGCTGGAAGTCGAAACCACGGACTTGGGTCACAGGTGATCAGACTGATCAGGACTGAAAAATAAAACGGATAGTCGGACGCCCGTGTCCGAAATTAACTTCTGGGTACCATCTTTTAGCTCGTTTGAAGCCGATTTGTACATGCATAGTATCCAGTCGATCATCTTTAACCTAGTCTTTTTTGGACCGCCCTGTACAAAGCCAACAGACTTGCTTTGACACCCTGCGTCAATTAAGCACAGTTGGTTGATTACTGTTCAAATCAGTTAAAACCAACGCATGTAACAAAAATGCATTTGTCAAAGAAATTATCCGGAGCCTTTAATTGAATAATCAGGCACTCTGAGCAATAAGATTGTGTTGCTGTCCTAATCCGACAGCTTCAGAGCAAGCGCAACCAAAAGTTAAAATAATAACTGGCAAATAACCGTATTAAACACGCTTCTCCGACTTCTTTATACTTTTACAACCACAGGTGCTGTGAAACGGGAATGACTACGACACAATTTACGCTACTATGACTATACGCATTGAGCACGCGGCTGAAAAGACAATGCCCGTAAAACGCTGCTACATCTTGCAAATTTAATGTCCACGTGTAGACGAATTAACAATTGAAAGTACATTTATACAGTCTGCTATAAACGAACGAAGCGTAATTTTTACGAATTTTTTGTCAGCTACGCATATGCGCTCGTGCACGCGTACGCACAGTGTTCCATAGAAACAAAACAAAATCAAATACTTATTTTTTGAAAAATCAGATTCGGTGTCTGTTCTACGTACTTTTCCAGAACTTGAGCAACAGAAGCAAACCATGAAGTATAACTGCAATTGTTACCTGCAATGTTGTGAAAGGCAGCAGTTCATTATGTGTGTGGCCATGTATACTTTAATGTTTTTTGCAAGCTGCATTATTAAAATTATTCCCTGCCGTATAGTTGAACTAGTTGAGTGGCAATATTCACATTACACAGTTAATGCACGCTATATGGGGCTAAATTCTGAAAAGCGCACCATTAATATAACCCCAAAAACATGGCGCGCGCCCACGCGCGTGGCGCGCGTCCCGCGGTGCGTGGTGCTCGTTGTTGAGTGCTGTATTGTCATATTGATATATCATGTTTAGGCGTGCGGTGACGCGTGTCACACGCGGTTCCACGTGAAATGGTCCACATAAAACAATCGTCACTGTAGCAATGTAACTGCACTGCTTTTAAGATGCCTCTCATAGTAATGTGGATTGTTAAATAGGTTGGCACCGTGGGCGCATTTGATTTATATAGCATTTCGAAAAATGTTTGAGTTTTTCATTAATTATCAATATTATAAATTAAAAACCTTGGGCAGTTAAAAGTCTGGCACTTGATCCGTGAAAAATGTTCTGGTCTGGAAGTTTTTGCGCGGTTTTTTTGAACCTTTGTTTCATGTTTAGTGCCATATCCGATTTGAGAAAGTACATGAACTTCAGCAAACTCAACACGTAATGTTTTCATGAACAGTGCATGTTGTGAATGCAACACTTTATTTACTGCACAACCACTCAATGCTTGTTTTAGTTAGTATTGCTCCTCTTTTGGATAAAATCGTTTCGCAAAGCGCCTGAGGCTACAGTGCATTTTTGACAAGGACATTACTCAAACTCATTCTCTGCCAATTCAAGTTAACGAACTTCTTCACACCAAGTTTTCAACGAAAAACTTTTACGAGGATTTTACTGCCAATTAAATGAACTAACAGAAGCGGTACTTTAGGTCCACTGCTATTCACAATCGAAGTTTCGCGGAAGAAGTAAAAAACACTCAACGAATTAATTCTCTGTGTAGTTGACACTACTTTTTTACCCGGAAGTATTATTTTATCGCTTGCACAATGATGTGTAATAAAATGGTAATGACTTTGAAATACTGCTTTTATCATTGTGTTAACAACTGCGGTTCATTTGAAAGACACAAGACCACCCTGTTTCAATTCAAAGGCTGGAACCCTTGAGTTCCTTCACAAAATACGCCTTAAACTCGGAGGGTCAGCTTATCAGACGTCGATCGTGTCCCTCCTGCTTTACACTTCAGAAAGAAGTTACATGTGGAACTTAATAAGCTGAAAATTACTTACTCTCATTTTTAGTGCATCAAGATTCACCCACACACAGTGCATCATGATCACCAAACCACTGAACAAACCAGTTTTGATCGTTGCTTCGTCTGTGCTCGGTCCAATAATTGAATTACCTAGATGAAACAGTTTGATGAAACTTTTCAGTGTCATTCAATTAACCGCAAATGTTAACTCAAAACTCAAAGTTGTTCGTATAGTGTTTGTCATCAATAATGTTTGTGTCTTGACATTTCAGTCAGATGTTCGTGTTTCACATACGGTTACGTTGCCACAATTTTAGGGTACACAAGTTAAATTCAGCTGCATCATTATGGGTCGTTGGCTACTCGCTGCGTTGTGCCTGATGGTCTGGAGCCGCGTCGGTAAGTGTACCGGGCTTTTTGACATGCCATGAAATTTTATGCATTTCTGCGCTGTTAACCATCGTACGAGCCTATCACTCCAACAAGTCTATTCCGAACCAAAACCGAACATATGTAATGTTTCACAGGCTTGGCATGCCACGGACGAACTGAACAGGTTCAGGTCACTGGTGAACCCTATACGCCGTACCCAGCCGTGGATTATCCGGAGGACCCATCTAGTGGTGGAAACCCACTTCAGAGTTAGTGATGTTGCATGGATGGGAAACACGTTGCAGAAACAACATTTGATTTGAGCGTCACTCGATCTGTAGATTTCGTTGCTATATATACTTTGTACATGGCAGCCAACAATACTAATCGAATTCAATACCATGCATATTTAACCACGATTATTTGTTTCAGCTAAAATGGGTCTCGAGGTTCAAGACTTTGCACCGTATGACGAATCAGGTTCGTGCACGATCGCCTTTCGATATATGGAGATAATTCCCATAAATGAGGAATTGAAAGGCAGTTTACGACCCATCTGAACATTCCAGTTTACAACCGTGACCCTCAACACATGGCGCAATCGTCGGAAGATCTGTCATGTTACTTCGATCGTCCCTGTTGCTGGAGAAACGAGCAACCCCCGGTTGACGCCCTTGAATGGCGCACAGGCCTTGGCCGACCCAACCCCGAAAACTTCGCTGAATATTTCTACCCGAAAGACCCGCCGAGTAAGCTTCATAGGGGCGTCGATGTTTTCACACAAAATTCAGAATCATACAATAAAAATTGCAAGAATGTTGTCGTTTAATAGCGATTGAAACATCATATTTCAGTCAGCAACTACCTCTTGACCGCCGGTCAAGGCGAGCCTCCACAGCGCGAGGCCCGTTTCGTGTCTTGCCACATCAACTGCACCAATGAGAACGTCAAAGTCAGCATCAAGTAAGTCTTCGGCTCTGTTCAAGTCTCCGCTATCTACCATACGACGAACAGCTGAAAGCCTTTGTAACAATTCATCGTTACCTGGGAGTTACTTTTGGTCACGGCATCTATTTACACACGTCAGCAGTCCCCCTTAGCACTGGGAGTCATTTGTACAAACAGACACCGATTTGCTTTCCCCGACACGATTACTTTGACTCATTCTCTGTCACATTCAGGTTCATATCTAACTTTACCCTCATGGAAATCTTACGGACCGGAACGTGTTGAACTTGACGGTGCCGATTACTTACCACGACGGTATCATACGAAGCTCAAGTGCAAGTTTTGCACAATAACATTTGAGGTATTGGAAAACACCGGAAGCGGCCATCCGCGTGTGCCAGATGAACAACCAACGACGGGCGAAGCGTCACGGCAGCACGTCACTCGTCAACTGCGTTGAGATGGACAGACGCGCGGCACATACGTCGCAGACGGTGATCATGCCCGGACAAAAGGAGCCATTCAGCGTAGGTCAACCGTTCAATTGATTTCATCTGGAACATAATCTTCCAGAAACCACTGAGAAGAGTAGATTAGTGACGCTTCACGGCCAGATTTGAGAGAGAGACTCACAGCAGGAAAGCTACAGTGTATGTAACTACCGTAACCCAGCTACCGTAACCCATCGCACAGATTGTGGTCGTCGCGTCGAACATGATCGAAGACGACGGCAGTTTCGTGGCCATCGACGATCTACAGGTGGACTTCGAGCCGTGTCCCCCACCCACGACGACAACCATCGCCACAACCACACAAGCGGCCACCACACACACGCACACGCACACGCACGAGTTAGTTGGGTTTGATCGGCTGTTATTGCCACTACCTGTTGTGGTGAATCGTCAAGAAATTGGGATTCCATCCGAGCGCTGATCTGATCTCAACTGAAAAGTCGATGTCAGATCCAGGAACTGCTTCAAAGCGCGTTCTGACAAAGCTTCAAGCACAATCACCGCGTCGTTTCCGTTTTCAGTCCTCACTGCAACACTGCGCCCGTTCCTGTTCTGTCTCTTTCTGACGTTCAAATTCGTTTCCGCCAGCTAACATAAATAGCTGATTCTTGACCTAAAGTTTAACACCATATCTATCGTGTAAACTTTTCTTTCACACGATCTAATGTTTCAGCCCTCCAGTCACAGGCATTGATCACGATCACGCGCACGCCCATATGGATCAGCATCAGTCAGTGACTCGAAACTGTATTTTTGAAAGCGCAAAAATCTGGATATTCGGCTGTCTATATCTTTCAGGCACGGCGGCGCAGGACATACACATTCGCATACGCACACGCATAGGTGATAGGTTCTTCTTTGAATCTTTTGGTGTCTGTGTGAAACGCGGGCCAGCCAGAACTAATTAACGCCAAGCTGTATATTTCTCGCGCAACTGTTTGCCAATTTGTGACCTGCCAGTTTTTAAAATGTCGAGGGTTTGGCATTTTTGTACGTCGGGGTGTCTGCGGGATGGGAGCCAGAGACTTTGTGTTGCGGAACTTCGAACTGCAATGAAGCGGTTGTATGATGCATGTTTATGTTTTTTTGATGTGGTTTGGTGAAGGAAATCAACATATCGTGGAGGAAGATTATGCTATTTTTCCCTGCTGGTTTACTTTTTATGCCTGAGGCATGTCTGACATTATTTGGTACAGCATGCGCATGTGTGGTACCCATGAGGTCACTTGACGTACTGTTTACCTAAACTTAACTTATTAAGCAAAGTTTCAGACAACCAACCACTGTGGCGACCACCACAACCACTACGATCAACCCACTGACCGACCCGTGCAATCGAGTCGTCTGCCGCAGTACGCGCTAGTTTTTCACATTCATTTCGGTTCTTTTTTTAGCTCAAGGGTCAATTTATGTAATTTATGTCTGCGACTACTCTCTTTGTTACGCCACATTAGGAATTATTCGGCAAAAAACTGGGGCCTATAAAAAATCAACGGACAATCTCATGGACCAAAGATGTTTTCCACTTGAGCAACATGTTCATTTTCCCGCAGAAAGCGCGGTTTATATTTGCAAAATCGAATGTTTCCGCTGCGGAAATCAAAACCTGGGCTACGACAGTTATACAAGCAGATATCGCAAGCTAGTGTATTCGGTGTCAGTACAAGCAAAAACCTTTAGTTTTACCCCAATCCAAGGAATTCACTAATTTTTGCGAAGCCAGCCCCCTGCAGGTTACAGCCACCCCCTCATATGTTTGCACGGGCCAGGTTCCGTCATTTGATTTTCTCACAGGCAATACAATACGCCTTACTTTGTCACGCAAAGTGCAAGAAGAAAAACCAAAACCAAAGTTGAAAAGCTGGAACACTGCTAAATTCTGCAGACCCGGTGGTGACGCCATGTGAATGGAAGGACATTTCGTCATTGTACCCAGTGCACGCGGGTGCCGATGTGGCCAACGAGCCGTTCGTGGTCGTCGATGGCGGACGATTCCATGTTGGATTTTTCATATTTGTTAATCTTTCGCTTAAAATGAGAGAATTAGAAAAAATTTTTAGTTGAGTTAAAATATTTAATGAATTGACAAAAATGGCGACTAGGTAGAAGTATTCTTACCTGTTTCAGAACTACGTCACCGGTGTGCGTATGGGAAGTACGTCTCCGATAAGCGGATGCTTTTTAATTGTTCTGAATCATTTTAGATACATGCGAATATCGCAAATATTTTAAATAAGGCAAAAACTAATCAGAATTCGGCCCGGCTGATCGTTACATCGCCACCTACCTGCACCCGAAAGAGAGTGCCGGTCTGGACAGTGGTCCTCTGGTCGTTGATGGCCCTCGTGTGCTCCGGTTCGACGTCTATGAGGCGGTGCAGGGCATGAGCGTTCGGGTTAGTTTGACCTCCAATCCAACTGCGAAACCCCTAACTTTCCGTGTCTTACGAAACGATGTTTCACGTGCAGGTATGTCTGGAGAACGTGAACAACTGCCGATACGTTAGTCCAAAAGACGTGACCCCTGCAGACCTGGCGTGGCACACGCACAACGTGCTCATCCCTACCAACACCAGACAGGTTAGACCGCACGGGGTCGTGACCCAACCTATAAATGGAAATGATTTTGTTTGTTAACTGTGTTCGGAGGCAGAACGCGTGATCTCGTTTCGACAATGTCACAGAGGAGCGCTATCATTGTTTGGTACTTGTGCTAGAGCTTCATGTGGTGAAAGTTTTGTAATCCGGATACTGTGCGATCATTTTTTAGTACGGTTTGAGATGGTGGATGTACCTACGGTATAAAGTAAAGATGGAATTGTAGTTAAGTTGGATGTATCGGTTTCGTTGCAGATTCTGATCTTGGTCGCAAACGAAGGCAAGAACCAGGGCGCGGTTGGCATCGACAACATTTTGTGGCTGGCCCCATTCGAACCAAACCCGAGGGAGTTTGACCTGGCCGCCGACACCGTTTGCAGACCAGGCGGTGGTGGCGGAATTACTGATTTTTAAACCATCGGTGAAACATCACCGTTTTAAATTTGCATTATAGCGAGGGCATAGTCTTGCTCGACCTTCGATGTCCGAGGCATATTTGGGAATCATGCTCGCTGAATTTGTTCAATAATGGATCTTCTCATTTTTTTGCACTCTTATATATCATGAATCCCTTTCCTGTGACTGTGAGTTCGATGTTTTAGCATGTGTGTGTCCTAGGGTATTTTATCAGTCAAATGTTTTTTTTACTAATTGTGTTTCAATTATTCCTCACATGTATTTGCTTCAATTTGGTTTCACAATTAATATTCATCGCTAGCACACCAGCTTCATTGCAGTTTAAAACAATAAAACGTTTGTGTTAAGGTGGTGCTTGCTTCATTTGGCAACTTATGTACAATACCAGGAAAGATAACAATGATGATTGTTTTGCATTATCAACAAGCCAACAGCATGCAATCGAAAAATAAATAAAAGGTTAACCCACAAAACGACGTTCATGTTTTGACGTGTCACGTAATTGTGTGTCTAGGTACACTTTAGGACAACTGAATTATTACTGAAAGTCACTACAACGTAGCACAGGCAAACGCGCTCCAATTTTTAAAGCAAGATTCTCAAATATTGATCAGTGACTACACTACACCTGTATGTACAGACGAGTTAAAATGCTCCTGACAGTATGCTCCTGCTAAAATTATTATGCCCATCCTGAGCCCAAAAACATTGAACAGGAAGTTCTAGCTTACCAGGTGCAATACTTATAAAAAAATCAAGCGGTCTCCTTCTCACCAGGCTGATGAATCGCTCGCAACGATGAGGGGGAAGTGTATAATTACATCTATAGTTTGACTACAACTACATAAAACCTTAATTTTATGCAAATGACCTTGGAAACTAACGTAACAGTGCCTTAGAGCGCAGATGTCGTAGTTTTTCATTTTATGACTCCGCTTAGAGCAGTGCATGTGTCATTGGCGAAAGTGAACCATGCACATCCAGATTTCAGAGTGTGCTGTGCACTCACTAACATTGATGGTTCGGCTTGGATGGTTCGGATCTATTGATCAGAGCTGAAAGCACCCTGCTGAAGTCTTCGGAACGCTCAAATGATCATTATTGGAGGAAATCGCGCTGACAACAAACTGTGTCTTACGAAGTGAAATCGTCGGTGGCATGGTAAAACCAGTAGTGACAAACCACTGCTCTTCACGTGCATGCGCAATCATGTATGCGGATATGTATGCACGGTTCTACAGGTGCAGGCGTGCCATGCGAACTAGTTACGCTTGCCAACTTTTATGAATGAAGCCCATCCGTAGGGAACATGTTTTTTTGTGAAACGGCGGGGGTAAAGTAAGCCAACCTTCCAACATGGGCTAATTTCTTTTTTACAATGTTGCTTGTCTTTTGTCTTTCTGAGGGCAGAATTAAAACGAAGGGCATCAACAAGCTCTGATAAGCGTGGTTAAACGGCTACTTTGGCACTGACCACTTGGTCAAAAGGCGACTTCGGGTACCATCATTTGTCGGAGATCAAAACTAATAGGTATACCCTGCGACGGTTATGAATCCATGTACCTTTAAGTTACGGAAACGTGTGTGACACTTGAGAGAGCCCTTCACGGACAAAAAAGTAGGCGACAAGACGGTTGGTCTGGAGTTGCGTGCGGCTAAATTTAGCGTGAAGTGCCTCCAAAAAATTAAGCGTGTGCTGAACCGGGACCGCGAACCAGAACCCACAATTTAACGGACGATGTTCTGTCCCAACTGTTTCGACACCCGCTGTTTCGACACCCACTGTTTTGACACCCGCTGTTTCGACACCCACTGTTTTGACACCCGCTGTTTCGACACAGACTGTTTTGACACCCGCGGTTTCGACATCCAATGTTTTGACACCCGCTGTTTCGACACCCACTGTTTTGACACCCGCGGTTTCGATACCCACTGTTCTGACACTCGCTGTTTCGACACCCACTGTTTTGACACCCGCTGTTTCGACAACCCCACTGTTTTGACACCCGCTGTTTCGACACCCACTGTTTTGACACCCGCGGTTTCGACACCCAATGTTTTGACACCCGCTGCTTCGACACCCACTGTTTTGACACCCGCTGTTTCGACACCTACTGTTTTGACACCCGCTGCTTCGACACCCACTGTTTTGACATCCGCTGTTTCGACACCTACTGTTTTGACACCCGCTGTTTTGACACCCACTGTTTTGACACCCGCTGTTTTGACACCCACTGTTTTGACACCCGCTGTTTTGACATTCACGGTTTCGACACCCACTGTTTTGACACCCGCTGTTTCGACACCCACTGTTTTGACACCCGCTGTTTTGACACCCAATGTTTTGACATCCGCGGTGTCGACAGGCACTGTTTTGACACCCGTTGTTTCAACACCCAATGTTTTGACACCCGCTGTTTCGACACCCGCTGTTTGGATACCCAATGTTTTGACACCCGCTGTTTCGACACCCGCTGTTTTGATACCCAATGTTTTGGCACCCGCTGTCTGTATCCCGAGGCTACAAATTCCACACCAGCTGCTGTTTCCTGTCCGGATTCATTGGGTGATATTTTCGAAACGGTGTAAAGGTGAGTTGGGTGTAAAGGTCGGTGTAAGCTCAATCGAAAGCTCGGTCGGTGTCAGCTCGGTGTAAACATGAAACGCTGCCTGCTGTTAACGTGGAATGTTTCATGTTTACACCGAGCTGACACCGACCGAGCTTTCGACCGAGCTTACACCGACCTTTTCACCCAACTGAGCTTTACACCGTTTCGAAAATGCCACCCATTGAATGAACATGATGCCGATATTTTAGTCCACAGTCCACACGTACCCTTTAAATCACTTCGGGCCCAATATGCGGTCTTAAATTTCCTGGCCTGAAAGAAATAATGTGCCTGCCACCATGCCCGCCACTCAAGTAAGTTGCCTCGTTCAGTTTTCTTAGTCGTTTGTTTCACGTAGTATCGTTAATCAATGCTCCACATAATGTATACAGCATCCTAATGTAGTGCAAATAAATTTAAACAAACAACCATTCTTTACATATGCATAGCTGAATTCAACTTTCAGTTTTTTTCAAAATTGTCACTCATTGCCGTATCCTATTGCATTGTCCTCCGGCGTTAAATCAAGTTTAGCGCGAGCGGGTAAAGATTCCTGCAAATATTGCACTGTTGTGAATATTCGTTCCTGAAGCTGACTTTTGCAACAGAACTTTGGCGGGGGTGTCGCATTGAGCGTAGCGTGAAATGCATTCAGCGTGCGCGGCGGTGATTGTTTGTAATTTCAATAACACCATTTTATTCTTTTATGAGCATGAACATTTGGACGCTTGTTACTGGCTGCTGCTACACACGGAGTTACGATGTATTTCTCATATTTGTTTGTTGGTGTTTTATGTATCTCAAATTACAATTTGACGTGCAACTATACGAGCTTCTTGCTTACATCATGATATGTTTACGGCTTGTTACTACCACGCAGCAACAACAGCAAAAAGCATAAAAATGCGTGTTGATTTCAATTATTATGTTTCTTATGTAATAAACGATCAAATAATATACGTCGAAACGCGGAAGCTGCTCCATACAATACATTGTGTGCGCGCTAGTTCAAACTGCGACATAAAAGTGGGCAGGCATAACAGGCCAAATGTGGTTCACCAAGAATAATGGTTCTGGACCAAAATTTCGAACACACTGGCTTGGTTGGTTTGACAACGCTGCAATGAACAAAAAGAAGCCCAAAACAGCATCGTAATATTCTTTGTCACACCTTTCAACTAATTTTTACCACCAAGTTTTGCATAACATGTTTTCAGACGCAAAGCTCTACACTTAGAGTTAATGGCGAGTTGATAGGTACACTGCTTGTGGGGTTTATTGATGTGTAAAAGACGCAGATGTGGACTTTTCGGAAATAAAAACAATAACAACGACAACAACAATAGAAAACGAGCAAACCGTGTGCAAGATTTACTTTTGTGAAGTGTGTTCGTAAACTGCCGCTGTCTTGGTGTTGAAACCAGAACAAGCACGTGCCTCCAATTTTCTTTTCACACGGAAGCGAAGCGTATATATTTGGATTGAGTTCATCATCACCCTTACTGCAAGCAAGGCAATGTGTGACTATTTGTGACCAAAAAATTTCGCCCGCTCGTTTCTCATTTTTTTTTAATTTGGACTGTAACGTTAACCAAAAATTTGCATCAATTTATGAGTTTTTACAACTGTTACTTTGTAATTTCGAGTGAAACTAGAATAGTTGCAATTTTGCGAACGCTCATTCTGTCTTAATGAATGTATAACGCTGTCACCAACCAATGCTGGACCTATTTGTTTTGTATTTCAACTCATGAACTTTAATGTTTCGAAACGGCTAATGCGAATGTGGAGTGGATGGGTATTACAACAAACGTTCCCTTCCGTCATCAATGAAATGTTTTACTACCATATTGGCGGCTGATTCTATTGTTGTCGACACGTGTCGTAAACAAGCGCAGTCGACGCAGCTCAACGTGGCCCTTTGAGCCGAAGAAATGCACTCGTACATGGCAGACATTAGAATAGGCCATATTAGCAAGCAAACATGCACGGAGAAAGACGCTGTGCAGTGTGTGGTGGTGATCAATCAAATCATAACCCAGAAACAGATCTTTTTCGTTTTACGCATCTCGTTTAGCCTTAAATAACGTAATTTTTATAGAGGTTTGTATAAGTATATATTTGTATATGTACAATATGTGCAGTCAGCAAAAAGTACCAGCGCCCTGTGTGTTTCCTGGTTTTTGCAATTGCTATGTGGTCAAGCGAGCATGTGTTTCTTGCCTCTCGTTTTTGCATGCAGGTGTAAAGCGACTTATCACATTCGTATGTGAAATACAGTTGTTGCCCTGTAAAAACCGTTCTGACGGCAACTGTTGTTTGTTGTGCCATATAAAACAGTGAACGCAAAACGCACCAAGAGCAATTACCCGCTTTTCCGTAATTTTGTCTGTGTGGTGGTGCTACACTTTTTTTCATTAAGCAGCCCGCTTCACAGCGCAGTACACGTGCAAACGCGGTTGCGGTGCGCGGTTTGCGGGTCAATTCGAAACATTTATTTGGCTGTAAACACATAAAAATGAACCAATCAGGGCTGAGCTGTGGCTTGTAGGACGTTGATTGGTTCGTTATTGTGTGTTTCGGACCAAAGAAATGTTTCAAAGTGACCCGCAAACCGCAAACCGCAAGTGCGGCTATGCAAACGCGGCGCGGTTCTTGGACATTTTTTTGAATTGACATTGAATTTTTTCTGACCCGCGCACCGCAACCGCCCCAGCCAGACGAGCAAAATCAAAACAGCTGCTCAGCACAATATTATATATAAGAGGTGTCGTTGCTCGTTGATTAAACACTGTGTCAATGAGCGTTACTACAACAGCACCCGAAGTTTAAATTACTATATTTTATGGCCTTCATAAACTACTCGGTGCATGCTTATTTTCAGCCTTGCGTATCGTATCACTACAACTAACGAGGCAACGAAGTCACTTTTACAATGAAACTAATCGTCCAATCAGCTTTATTACTACTGTGTGGCATTTATGTTACCAAAGGTTTGTTGTGTGAGGCCATTAACTGTTTTTATCCTTATGGACACTAGCATGAGTTGAAATTGTTGAACCGTAGCTGTCGGAGCCGAACAAAATAAAACTCCAACCGTTCGGATGGCAAGGTGACAGGACAGGTTCGAGACCCACAGTGTTGTCCCACATTTTCGCTGCATTCCTCACGGATGCGACAACATCAACGGCATAATCTTTATGTTCATTCTTGTTATAATGAAGCACCTCAAACCATCCCTATGATTGACAGCATGTCATCGCGGTCGCGAGACAATCGACATCCCCGAGGAAACAGCGTACACGTATCCACCGGTCGCGGTCACTCCGAGTCCCGATTACGAGGCGGACGGCGCTGGAGACGAACCAGCTGGAACCGGCAACCCAATTGAGGGTGAGAGTCGAGCGGACATTGCTTTTGAAAGTCTTCAAAATCACAGAACACAATCGTATTTTCAGACAAACTCGGCTTGACCGTCGACGATTTCGGCCTATATGACGAATATGGTTAGGGGCTTGTTCATGCATTCGTTCAATCAATTCAGATACTGTACGTGGAAATCAGTACTCGCCACCCTCCCCGGCGCAATTTCTGACCCCAATCTAGGATGTTCTTGGCTTTTTGGTCATTTTTATCCTCGTTCATGGCTGCATGACGCACAGGGTTAGGGGTATTTCAAAAAAAACAGTGGTTAATTAAAAAAAATTTAAAAAAATTTTTTTTGAAGAGCCAGATATTCAGTTTTTTCAAATTAAAAACGCGAGTTTTTCGGAAAAATGAAATCGCCTAATTCTTCCAAAAATGGCCTTTTTGAGGCATAAATTTTTAAAATTTTTTTTCTAAGTTGGGCCAAATTTCCCAAAATCGCGCCTGCGGCGCTTAGTTTGACCGCCAAAATGACTCATAAAGAAGTGATGGACCTCACTTTTTTTAAATGATAAGTCAGTGCATGCTTCTTCGGCACCCTAGTTTTCTATATTGTAGGCCCACCAATCTGTGAAACGGTTATACAGAACGTATGGAAATAATAGGCACCATGTGTACATACAAGTGTACGTATAGTCCGTCCACCAGCTCATGGCACTTTGTGTTGCTGCTGGCCGACTTGTTCCCTTCCTCCACGTTCTAATGAAAGAGAAATTGAGTTTCCGAAAAAAAAACATTTTTGCTCCTAATTCCTTTTTTTATGAAATCGACGTGTTTTATAGATTTTAATTTAATTTAATTTTAAATTTGATCGAATTCAATCGTTTTCGACACATTTTATCATTTTTTTAGTTTTTTTGCAAAATCGGTCACACTCAATTTCTCTTTCATTAGAACGTGGAGGAAGGGACCAAACCAGCCAGCAGCAACACAAAGTGCCATGAGCTGGTGGACGGACTATACATACTGGCGCAGGATCATGAAGGGAAACTTTTCATTTCATTCAGTGTCTTGAGAGCATCATTCACAGGGGCTCTATTTGGAGAATTCAGGTACCGGAGAACGCCAAGTATGTATGTCCCCTGGGGGATCATCTTAGGATTCACATCGAATATGAGGTTTCAATCAATTTCCCAAATATGCCCGCACTTTGTATAAGCATGTGACACATGAAATGAAATGTCTGCAGATGCGGCGCTCTTAATCAAAACAACTAATTTGTTTCCAGTAGCTGCTTTTTGGAGGAGCATATTTGGAATTCTCCGGTACATCACTCCCTTGATCAGAACTTTACCAGCCACAATGCATAAGCGGTAATCGTTTCATATCGTCGTTGAATCATTATCATCTATGTTTGGCACGTGAAATATAGTATTCTGCGACAATCTACGCAGTAGTCGCCACCACGTCCGCGTGATATTTATACTACCGACAAACACTGATAATAAAATAGTCGTGTCGAGTCCACGTCACGTTCAGATCCTGCCAGAATAACCGAATCACCTTCGTACATGCGTTGATGACCCCACGTGAGGGGTGACGTGACGAAAAATTTTGAGCTTTCAAAAAATTTTGTGTAGCGCCTCCATTTCACCTGAAACGACGTTTGCGCTACTTTTTCTAATTTTAAAAAAATTTTATCAAAAAAAAATATTTTTTTTGTGTTTTTTTTAAAAACAGTGCTCTAATCAAAATTTTTTTTTCAACCCTTGACGCAAAAGTGTTAATCACTTTAAGTTTCAAAACGTTTGAACGAACCCTTCGCATAAACGATGCATAATATGCATAACCGTGAGCCCGAGAGAAACTGATGTTTTCATTCCACCACAGAGTACAATCTCGACCGCGAGCATCGCGCCCGCGGCCCCGAGCATCTGAGGTGCAATTTCGAATCGTCCTGTTGTTGGCGAAACGAGAAACCGCCCAACGACCAATTCGAGTTCCTGATCGGCCGCAAGAAACCGAACAGCGAGAAGTTCGCCAATTTCTTCAGTCCGCTCGTTCCACCAGGTTAGCTGGCAACCATATTGTGCTTGTTCGCTATCGTGTGTTACACAGATAATGCTGAACCTCAACAAACCATATTGTTGTTGTTCGCTACTGTGCGATGTGATTTGCTGCAGACAGCAACTACATGCTGACGGCAGCGCAAAGCGAGCCGGCGGATAGGGAGGCCCGATTCGTGTCATGTGGCATTGAATGCGTTGAGGACAACGTGATCGTGCAGTTGAGGTGGGTCGCTGCCTTTTTATGGTGGTTGTGAAACATCAGAGTCACCTTATGACACCGTTGGTTTAGCGCCATAATGGGTACATTATTATATGCCAGCTCATTTACCACAGTGAGTTACTCCGTTACATCACAAGGTGTACACAGGACATAGAATTAATTTACTCCGTTACATCAATGGTATACACTATCCAGGTATGTAGCTGATAGCGCAATTCTATGATTGAACATGCGCCTGCGTCCGTTGGCATAAGTCTTTCTTGTGTGCATATATGTACAGTAGGCTTGAGCTGAGCAGACAAGACAGATCCATATTATCATCAGCGACAGAAAACTACAGATGTTGGAACGCAGATACTGGAAAACACCGAAAGCGTCGTTGCGTGTGTGCCAGATGGCCGTTGAGTTGACACCGACGCCGCCGGCGGGAGCGCTGCTGAGGAAGAAACGTCACCCCGGCCATGCGCATCTGGAGAACTGCCACGAATTGCCACAGATCGGCGCCACGAACACGCCGCACACCGTGCTCATGCCGAAAAATCAGAACTTTGCCGTTAGTGGCAAACGCGGTTTTTTATTTTGCCATTTTGCCTCGAACTTTTAGCCGTCGATCAACAGTATTGTGCTTGTCACATTTTTATAAAAAAATGAAAATAAATAAAAAAATCAACATGAAGCAGACGAGTGTATTTTCAGATTGTCATTGTCGCGAGCAGTCTGGTGGAAGAGGACGGCAGTGTTGTGATCGTTGACGACATCAATGTGCACTACACACCGTGTCCACCACCCACAACCACCTCGACCACCACGGAGGCACCCAGCACCACGCACACGCATCAGTGAGTGTGAAGACTTGCCATTTGGTAGTCACAAAGACAGAATTGTACTGACGTCGTTTGTGCGTTTCCAAGAGTGTAGTGGATGTTTTGCGCAAGCACATTTAACCAAACTCGTTTGGGTGTTTTTGGTATCATGTGGCCATCCGGTGGTGCATTCGCACTGACGATGACCTGGTGCAGCGTCTCTAAAAACCGGTCGAAACGGACATCAAAAGAAACGCCATATGCCCAATTCGCAATTTATTGCAAGTGCTTCAGACCTGTTACCCCCGCCGGTCCGTCGCCCGAAGAATTGGCAGCCGAACTTGCTAAAATGCAAACGACGTCCACAACTACAGAACCCACAACCACAACCACGACCATCGATCCGGCCACCGACCCGTGCAACAAGATTGTGTGCAGAAGTTGGTGATGATGTTTTCTGCAATGGAAACCGACGTGAATGAAATGTTTCAGTAGTTGTTCCAATTCAGCATAATGTGACCACGTAACACATGACAGAAAAATGTTTGTTTTGCTGGGAGCGCGCGGCCCGCTTTAGTGTCGCCAAGCAGACAAGGAAAGAGAGAAAGATAATCCTGAAGACTAGGACAACAATTGGCCAGCGCAGAGCCCTGATTGACTGACTATTACAGAAAGAATAGGAGCAGAACAAAAAGAATGCTGACTGGCTATTACAGAAAGAATAGGAACAGAACAAAAAGAATGCTGACTGGCTATTACAGAAAGAATAGGAACAGAACAAAAAGAATGCGTTACACCTGAGGAGCAGCAGGTGAAGGAAGTACAACTGCACTGTGTTCTGACACCTGCTGCGCAGCACACAGCATGTGACATTAAAAAACGTGGTCACCTGTTTCGGTAATGCGTTGTAATGGCTATTCCATTTCTGTCAACAACATTTCAGATCCGGTTGTGACGCCATGCGAGTGGATCGACTTTGCCTCGCTCTACCCAACAGCCCCGAATGCGCTCAGAGGCGCGCAACCGTGGACCGTCGTCGATGGCGGACGTTTTCACGTGTGTTCTGATGTTTCACGCTTCAGTGTTTTTGTGATGTTCCATGGTGACATCCAACACTCTTTTGCTTTGTTTCAGAATCTGGTCACCGGCGTGCGCCAAGGACGTAAGTGCCCATCATTCTGTCCAAATAACAGTGAAACATCTGCTGCCCAGAGCATACACGTTTGTGCAATAGCGGATATTTGTGAAATTCCGCAGATAATCTGACATACCCAACTAGACGCATACAAAACGCACTTTCAAAATTACAAACAGAACAGAAATACACGATTCAGGTTTCGGCCCGAGAGATCGTTACATCGCAACGTACCTGAAATCTCGCGAAAGTGCCGGTTTGGACAGCGGACGACTGGTGGTGGACGGGCCACGCGTGCTGCGATTCGACATGTACGAAGCCGTCGAAGGCATGCAAGTCAGGGTGAGTCGTGTGTACAGGCTCAGGCTTCTGGCACCGCTAGAATGGAGCACATTAGCCGAAAACTCGAGTTTCAGGTCTGTCTGGAAAACGTCAACAATTGCCACGACGTCACGCCAAAAGAAGCGTTGCCGCGCGATCTCAGATGGTACACGCACAGCGTGCTGATCCCGAAAAAGACGAAACGGGTAAGGATCGTATACGAGCTGTGTTCTACTTACAGTATACTGTATGAAAAGCTTTACGTACAGAAAGCTGTAGTTTACGGACAGAAAAATCAAGTTTCCTCAAATAGTAGGTTTGTATTGTTTCCGTTTCCACTTTCCGCATTTGGTTCTGCTTTTGACCAGCGTGTCGCTGCTCGGATCTTGTTATTGTTTCATTTTGACCACCGTATTGCACATCGGATCGTTTTAGGTCCCATGATTTTGACCAGTGTAAAGGAAAAACGAATATATTTCGGTTCGATTCTCACAAACGTAAAGTTAATTTAAAATTTTAAGTTCTGTATTTGACCAGCGTAATGCTGAATCGCACATCTTTGTATTTGACTTTAAGTTCCGCTTGTGACCTGTAAAACTAGATCAGATCAATTTTTAGGCACACCCTGATTTTGACCAGCGTAAAATCTATACAACAGCAGACGGTAGTAATTGATTCACTCAGATTCTATTTATCGTGACGAACGAGGGCGTCAACCAGGGTGCGGTCGGCATCGACAACATTTTGTGGCTGGAGCCGTTCGAGCCGAATCCGTCCGAGTTCGATCTCGCCTCGGATTCGTTGTGCGAGGCAGACGAGGACGGTGGCGCGGGACCAAAGGGTGAATATGAAGACGTCGACTTCCTCAGAGCGTGGAGGATCAATTAATGAAGATAGGAAGAGAAAAATAGCGTGTCATACCATAGTCTGCATGAATCTTCCTTATTTTTAATGGTCGTACATACATATATCTCAGTGTCTTTGATGGAGTTTACTGTTTCGTTACAGTATCGCGCCGATTGTTTCAAGCAAATAAATGTCGCGACATTGGTGCACTGTACAGTGAGCTACCATGACTGCTTCTTTGAATATTATAAAATGGTGGATTCTTGCGTTTTTTCACTTTGTTTCCGCTTCATGCCAAGTACCCATATCAGGCATCTTGCTTCCTTAGTTTCCCCTATAGATTTCTTTGCAGCAAAATTATGTTGATAGCTACATACCTTGTTTCGTGCGACTTGTTTTGGTTCATTATTCGATTCCATCATGTTTTTAACTTGCGTGAATTGGCTAACATTTACTGTGTCATTGTGTCACGCACGTGGCATGATATAAGTTTGATAAAAACTAAAAAACCAAATTCATCAAAAAAAACGCTCGACGAAAATACGCAACCACCCGAGGGGGGGGCGGGGGGAAGCCCACAGAAAATCACACGGGCGGGACGCCCCCCCCCCCCGGCCGGGCCCGGCCCACAACCCCAGGCCCCCCCCCCCCCGGGCGGGCGAGAAGGGGCGAAAAAAATTAGGGGCGAAGGGGCGAGAAATGTGTCCAATAAGTAATGCACCACGCTTAAGGATAGGCGGCGTCAAATTGTGATGCAATGGTAACGGTTGTTGCAAAACTGATGTTTCACGGCTCCCAATTACTTGTTAGTACACATTAGCGCATTTACATATGCAAAAGCGTAACAGTTCGTTAGAGGTACACATTTTTGTACGTTGGTCTGTGAACGTGACAAAATCAATTGTTGTGCATTTCGAGTTGTGAAATCTTCGTCCTTGGGGACCCATGCAGCGCACCGTTGTATGAGTCATGTGCGCAGCAGACAGGTTTTCTTGCTGCAAACAGTTGAATTTCTTCTGTGGATTTGAACTGGACGACCAAAATGGTTCAATATTTCACACGCCTTTTACAGGATGTATTAGGGCACTGGAGCGTAATGGCTGCGCATGCCTGTTGTGTGCTGAAACCGATACTACAGTGTCATTGCTTGACGAAACAAACGGTGGTAATGCACAAAGGTGAACAAACTGCTTTTAGGAACACTGACACCCGTTCAGTTTTTGGTCTTTATTTACCGTTTGTCTTCAATGACCCATCTACTCGCGAAAAAATTATCGTATTCAAACTACTGATGTTGATCATTGACCTCGTCATTGCCGTTTTTGACGCGGTTTGTTCATTGCCCACGTGGCCGCGGCAGATTACATCATTTCTGATCCAATCTCGTCTCGCATTTTCATCTCGCTGCTGCTTGTTTTTAGGCTCATGCTGTTCAAGCCGTCATCGAGGGCTTCGATGCTCTGGTTCGACTGTTGGGCGTGGTCAGACGTCTGATGCGTTGGGCCAGCACTCCTCCCCGGCCTGAATAAAGAGGTGCGATATACTGTTTGGTCATTTGTATCATTGCGTAACTTCTTGTCGGAGACCGACCGGCAACTCAAAAATGAAAGAAAGAGAATAAAAAAAATTTTTTTTTCAAATTTTGTTTCCGATGCGTTAGTGTGTACGCCGGCCAGAGGTCGCAATCGGGCCCGGTTTTGGCCGGCCCGGCCCGGCCCGACCCGGCCCGGCCCGAACCCCCAAACATCCGGTCCGGCCCGAATTTTTTGGCTCATACTTTAACCGAATTTTTCCCATAATTTTTGCGATTTTTTTCAGCACATTTTTTTGGTTGAAAGCAACGGTGTTGCAGGTGGTGGGGGGGGGTCCCCCTAGGTACAGTGCAGCCCGTCCGGGCCGGCCCGATTGCGACCTCTGACGCCGACATGCACGTCCAATTTTCTTTCTGGTTTTGTCTTAGGCTTACCGTAAAAACCTAAATAGAAGGGTGCTCTATTAATTCAGTGACCCAATTTGGGGGGGGGCCTTCTATTACGGGGGGCACTATTCCGGGGGGCACTGCTGTGGCTGGGGGGGGGGGGGGGGGTCCCCCCCAATGGTACCTGGGGGTCCCCCCCAGGGTACCTGGGGGGGTGGGGGGGGGGGGTCCCCCCCCCAACGGTACCCTACCCGCCCCGGCCTGGTACGCTACCCCCCTACCCGCCCCGCCCTGGTACCCTACCCGCCCCGATTTTTACCCCCAAATGCCCATTTTTCGGTCAAAAAATGCCCAAAGCCCAAACATCCGGCCCGGCTCGAAATTTTGGCTCAGAATTTAACGAAAACAACGATGTTGCAGGGGGGTGGGATCCCGCTAGGTACAGTACAGCCGGTCCGGGCCGGGCCGGGCCGGGCGGAGGTCGGGCCGGCCCGATTGCGACCTCTGACGCCGACATGCGGTTTCAATTTTCTTTCTGGTTTTGTCTTAGGCATCAGAGGTCGCAATCGGGCCGGGCCGCGATTTTGGTCTTTTGGCTCGGGCGGGCGGGCCGGCCCCCCCGCCCCGAAGCTTCTGAAGTGACTTATTTTACTGAAAACTGAAGTGACTTATTTTACTGGAAAAGTGGGGGGTTTTTTTGTCAAAAATACTAAGATTTCTTACGGATTCAGCAAGTACGTGATCAGTATTGGGGGCTCTATTAGGGGGGTTCTACCGTATTGTCGGAAATAGAACCCGGGGGGTCTATTTTTTCACTGGGGTCATTTTGGGGGGGTTCAATTTATGGGGGGGGGGTCAATTATTGGGGGGGTTATATTTTTCATTTGGCCCCCCGACGAAAAAAAATCATTATTAATAATGCCCTTAAAAATGGCTTGTTTTCGGTATTTTCTACCTTTAACAGCGTCGATTATGCTTAAAAAGCTGTGTTCTGTTCTGTACGCAAGCTTAAACAACGTTTGACACAACAACACAGTCCTACCATACCACTAATCTGTGGTACGGTGAAGGTTGGGGGTGGGGTTCTATTAATGGGGGGGTCAATTAATGGGGGGGTTCTATTTTTGATTTCGAGCCATTTAGGGGGGCTCAATTAATGGGGGGGGTCAATTAATGGGGGGGTTCTATTTCCGACAATACGGTATTCACTGACCCCTCTTTTGGGGGCTGTATTACGGGGGCCAGTTTACTTCCTGGGGGAGGGTGCACCCCCCGTAAGGTACACTAATTTCCCCAACCAAGGTACACTACCGTATTCCCTAAAATAGAGCCCCCCAAAAATAGGCCCCCCCCCAAAAAAAAATACAGCCCCCCCCAGTGTAGTTCCTGGTCCGGAGGGGGAGATAGCGGACCCTCCGTTTTTTTCGGAGGGGGAGATAGTGTACCCCCGAGGGGGGGAAGGGGGGGGAAGACCCAAATTCGGGAAAAAGTCACTTTTTGGGGTAGAAAATTTGACCTATTTTTGCCCCTTTTTGGAAAAAATTCTTCATAAAAAGGGCATTTTGGCGACTTTTGAGAACATTGACCTAAAAATCACACATTTTTGGTACAAAAATGCCCATTTTAGGCCTAAAAATGCCTATTTTAGGCAAAAATTGGGGGAGATAGTGTACCCGGAGGGGGAGATAGGGGATAGTGTACCACCTGAGGGGGAGATAGCGTACCCGAGGGGGGGCCCCCCTCCCCCCCAGGAACTACACTGCCCCCCCCCCTAAAAGGGTTCAGTGAAAAAATAGAGCCCCCCAAAAATACAGCCCCCTAAAAGGGTTCAGTGAAATAATAGAGCCCCCCAAAAATACAGCCCCCCCCCAACATGGAATTGTCACCGTAGGCTCCTGACCATATTTGTATTTTCAGCCACTTACAATTTGCACATTTGTGCCACGACCGCTTCAACCAATTCAATTGTTTGCCGTCTGCGCAACATGGACCCAGCTTTGATTGCGGCGTTCGCCGCACAAAAAGGTTGGTTTTGCTAAAAAAAACCAAGGGTTCTAAGAGTGTTTTTTCGCTTGTAATCGCATTCCTATTATGTGTGAACGAACAACAAACGTGCAAAAATGTGCCTGTGCACCACTATCAAGCCTTAAGACACTACTGTATATGGGATTTTACTTAGGGGTTGGGGCTCTAAATAGGGGGCCCTATTAATTCACTGACCCCTTTTTGGGGTTAGTGCAAAAATACGGCCCCCTTGTACATTAGGTTTTACGGTAAGTGCTCAGTACTCAAGTTAGTAAGTGTCACCGTCACTGCAGGTGAAACAACTCCGGAGGCAGCGGCCGATGCAGAGATGAAAAAAACCCTGGCTGAAATGCAGGATCTGTTGCGTCAGTGGAAGGCGTGCGAGGCAAAGGCGAAGGCGAAGGCGAACGCTGAGAAATCAGGGCCGGTGCCAGACACGCGCGACACAGGTATAGAACGGCGGCTGTTTTGCTTTTTCCGGCGTTTTTATTTGATTTGAAATTTATTTGAAATTTATTTTGATTTATTTGAAATCGATTTGTCATACAGCCCCGCCCACAAAATGGGGCCAGTGAATTAATAGACAGGGCCCCCCTGGGGTCCCCCGGGGCTGAGCCCCCCATTATGGAGCCCCAAAAGGGGGTGAAAATTGCAGTGAAAAAAGCGGATAAAAAACATTGTAATTTTCAGAAAGCCGAAACCGAGAGGCTGGCACGTTTCTGGGCGACGTGTCATGCCTGCAGGATATCGAAAACGTCGACGCCGACTTCAGTTTCGAACCGGACTCCGACGATAACGGCCTTCCCACGGTGGCAGGTGAAGTTTATTTGAGTTTTTTTTCATGTTTTCTACTGATAATAGCATGCCTGTGGCTGTATACAGGTATTGTCATAGGGAACTTTTTCTTATTATTCATTTTAACCCGCGATTTTTGACCTCTCAGCAATGAGGGCGATGACGCTGTTGATGAACTGATGATGGTTCTTTTTAGACATGTCGTCATCGTCGTTTGTCGATGTCGAATCGGTCACGCCGTCGCCGGACAGTTTGGTCATCGATATGAAGCCTGATCCAGACGAGCAAAATCTCGTTGTCAAGGCACCCCGTCGGCGAGTGGCATCACACGCTGCAGTTGGTGCATTGCAACAACGAATGTGTGTTCAAAAGGCACGGAATATGATGATATCACATAGTAAAAGATAAGTCGACGTAAAATAAATGGGAATTGAATTTAGATACCCGTACGTACACCTGCTGGATGACGGAGAGCAGGGCGACAGATACAAATGGGTGCACATGCACGACGCCACCGCGGAGTACATCCGAAACTCGAACGCAAACGAGAAACGAAAAGTGCTGCGACAGCTGTTCAACATATTCGGCTGCGATTATCGCAAATACGTCGAACCGCTGAGCATCGATGAGGAACACAACGGTAGGCCGTCGGAAGACTACGACCCATCCAAGTCACCGTAAAAGGTATGTGTGATTAATACGATGAGATTAATAATTGAGAACGATAATTTGTGTGTTTTCTGTTTTTACGCGTCTTTTCGCTATATTTTTCATCGTGACTTTTTGTTTGTCGCTCAATTTTAGTCCCTTGTCGGTGATCTCACCAATTATCAAATTGTGCGCGATCATATAATTTGTATGTACATAACACAGAGATTTAAATGAACACCACAGTTTGTTCTTTCTGGTTGCTACGGTTCTTTTTTCAGGCTGACTTTTTCTTTATCGCTGAAATTTGTGGTCCATCTCGGTGTTTTTATGAATGATTAAATTGTGCGCGGTCTTTTCATTTCAATGTAACACAGGCCTAAAGTGAAAACCATAATTTGTGGCTGGTCCGTTACGTTTTTTTGCTGTTCTTCTTCCCGACTTTTCCTTTGTCGCTCAATTTTTGTGCTTTCGCTGCAAACTTGTGAATAATCAAATGGTGCACGATCCTTTCATTTGTATGTTTCGGGTCAAGTCTGTATGAATATCCGCATAACTATAGTATGAACACAAGTTTATCACAATGAATGAACACATTAACAGGAAGCTGATTGTACTTTGTTGTGTATCCGTATGCATCATACACATCGGTGAAATAAGACCCACACTGTATAACGGTCGCGCAGTGTGCAAACTTTTGGGCCACCCTACCCTAAACTGAGATTAGGGGCGATGTGTCTCATGTTGCATCCGTTACAAGTTGAAAGCAACGTTTGAATAGGGGCGATGCTATACTTTACGTGCGCCCGCACCCCCCCCCCCCCCCCCGCCCCCCCCGGGGGGGCACTCCGCCCACAGCGGGCCCCCCCCCTCACAACACACCTTGTGGCTTGTAACTTCCATGCCTACTGCAAAAATAAAATGAATGAATGATCAACAACACCAATTGACATGTCGACAAACCCTCCACATACATATTTTTGGTGAGTGTTTTTTGGAATTACGTAAAAGGTACATTCATGCTTCGTCGTTCTCAGTTTTATTTACACTTGGTTTTTTAAAAAAGTACCCGGGGGGGGGCCGGGATAAAATAAAAACAAAAAGAGAAAAGTCCTTAAAATCCGTTAAAATGACTCTAGGAAACACACACACAAGGATCATTCGCTTGATTTTCAACAAACTCAAATTGCGATGTTTCCGTACGCATCTGACAACAGGTTTCTGCTCCGTCTCTCTCAAGGTTTCTCTCATCTCTCGGTTCAAGGGAAAAAGGTTTTTAAACAAATAAAAAAATTGACCAAATTCTTTCGCGCGACTAAATATCTAAAAAACACAATCACAAATTTTTTTTCGTTTAACCAGTTTTATTTACACCCTGGTTTGTCAAGAAATGCACCGACGAGTGGCCAGCTAGATAACTGTAAACACAAAAGGGAAAAGTCAAGGAAGACCCAGTAAGCAGACACCAAGGACACACACACAAGAGGAACACTCGCTTTAAACCCAACAAAAACAAAGAGGGGTCTTCCCGCACCCAACAGAACACAGTTCTTCTCCCCCTCCCCCCAGGGTTCTTCCTGACTGCTGCCACGGTACACCACGCGCGAAAAAAGGTTTTTAAAAAAAAAAAAAAAAAGAGCCCAAGAAAATCCTCCCCGGGCGCCACGAAGACAAGAGAAAAAAAAACACAAACAAAGTGTTCCCCACGCGCAACACCAGAGGACAGAATGAAAAACGGAAAAACGGAAAACGCGTTCAGAAAGCTGTACCATTGCACGGGAACGCGTACTGTATTACACACTGTGACTCGGCCGGTAAAAGGTGTGATTAGTTGAACTTACCGTAGGGGTCATAGGTCATCAATCCTTACTCATGCTCAGATTGCCTGAGACCAGTATAAACCGATATTTAGGCCGGTTTCACAATGCATGCGGGTGCGGGTTGCGGGTCAGGCATTTTCGGATGTGGCAGATGACACAAAGGTCAATTCTTCATAATTTTGGTACCGTTGTGATCAGCGCGTCGGTCTTGACGCCCGTGTTATTTTTGATTTCCACACCGACACTTTGAAACATCACTAGACCACATTTTCCGCTAACCCGCAAAAAGTGGTGCGGGTTGGCGGTAAATCAGGTCCAGTGATGGCCAGGGTCGGCAGTTGACGCTCATACTTTGGTGAAGAACGCAGGCAAACGAGGCGCATCCCCTGATGCAAAAATTCAACATGAGTATGTTACCTAAACGGGTCCACGTGCCAAAAACCCTGACCCGCAACCCGCAACCCGCATGCATTGTGAAACCGGCCTTACACGCTGAAATGTATCGCTGTAATTGAATTGCCGAAGGTGTAAAGTATAAAGTTGTGTACCTACATAACTGGTTAATTTATTGGCCTAAACAGTTGGTACATCGTCAATACGACGCATTTTTCACACAAAACATGGATAGCTTCCCGTGCTCAAAAACAGAAATTTCAAAACAACACTGGGTGCAAACTTGTTCTTCACAATCCTTTATGTTTTGGCACGAAATGGCGATGTTTCTACCCCATATATATAGGTCTTGAAACTCGTTTAAAAACCAGATTTGTTCTCGCACAAGAAACTCACACATAATAATGACTGTCTAGTTTTTTGTAGATTAGGTTTATGTTCGTGCGTGCACAAAGAATCTCGGGATATGAGGTGCAAAACCAGTAAAAAACTACATGAACTCAATATTCGCGATGACTTGTTTGTTTCTTAATTAGTCACAGACTTTCTAATTCCATGTTTTCACTAAGTGAAGATGCACCAGTGCGTGTGTCTCTTCGAAAAGAGTTTTTATGCACAACCGGTGTGTTGTTTTCTCTCAGTTGCCTTGAGCGTGCACTTTTATACTTTTGTGAAAAAATAAATCGTCAGTTTTGTGTTTTAAAAATGCACTCACTTTTGTTTATACCTCGCAGGGATATATGTATGTTATACTGAGGAAACGCTGATTTTGTTTCAAATTTTGACGTGCTGCCGTCAGTTTTCATCACTTAAATTCAGCGTCTAACGCGAAGATGACTGGAACCGGCCACCTGGTGCTTATTTTGTTAATTTGGCGTCTGAATCAAGGTTTGTAGCTTTCTATTTTTATCAGTTCATGAGAGGCGATCGCTTCGTCTAGAGTGGTTCCCTTATCGTCAGGAAGGGATGCGGTAGATCCTCGACCATTCAGACAGAGGGAATTGGCCACTAGTTATCGTCACTATGCACTAGTAACACGGCTTTTCGTGATTGATATTGCCCACGCAGCATGCGCTTCAACAGCAAACTCGCAAATGCGCAAACGCGTGAATTCATTGTGAAGGCAGCTTTTTGGCTGCCTTCACAATGCATGCGCGTTTGCGCGTTTGCGCATGCGCGTTTGCGCGTCACATTTTTTGACGCGCATTGGTGTTCACAATGCAAATTTCATGCGCAAACGCGCACGCGCAAACGCGCATGCGCAAACGCGCAAATGCGCAAACGCGCAGTGCGCATCTGTGTTCACAATGGACATGCGCGTTTGCGCATCAGATTAGAATAGCGTGTGCATGAAATTTGGAACAGTTGTTTTTTGCATTTTCATATTCGTATCGGGCTAGCATGCGTCCGGCGGGTGATTGAGCTCATAGTCTGTTGATGAGCATGCACCTTTGCTGCTGTCCAATGATGTAATTTTTAAAAGGAAAACGTGAGATTGCGGAATATTTTTTGGCAACGAATGATAGAAAATACGTAAAATTACTATCAAACAGAACAAAAGTTGAACCCTCCACCCGATTCCATTGAAATTGTTCAAAGAAAAGCATACGAACAAGAAACAAACACGACTAGTTGTGAAAAATACAATTTTCGACATTTTGTTTCCTGTGAAAGAATGACTTTTGAAATGAAACATAAACAATGGCTGAGTGATAAAACAACAAACGTAAAAGGATCGTAACAGGTGGCCATATCGTTCTTAAAATATAATTTGTTGAAATAATAATGTTTTTTAGCTTCAGGCAGCTCGGGCAAGCCAAACGCGCACGCAAAATTAGAACCAATCCTAATCGTATTTTTGCGCGTTTGCGCGTCAAAAACGCGCAGACGCGCAAACGCGCAAATGCATTGTGAACACAAATGCGCGTGCGCGTTTGCGCATGCGCACGAGCTCGGCGCGCAAACGCGCAGATGCGCAAACGCGCAAATGCATTGTGAACACAAATGCGCGTCAGTTTCGTGCGCAAATGCGCAAACGCGCAAACGCGCATGCATTGTGAAGGCAGCCTTTATAATAGTCTAGTCCAACAACTGAAAAGCAGGGCGCAAAAATCCGCTCGGCGATTCGGACCGGAAGTGATCATCTGTAAGCTGTGTTGACTGTCTTGGTCCGAAGCGATGTGGTGGAGAAACTTTCTGATCGCTTTCGGTGGCATTTTGGGACTTGCGCATCGACAACAATAGGATTAGCCCTTTATTCATTGCCGGCTTCATCAAAAATAGTCTCACTGCAATAAATCTGAAAACGAGAGCGATCGCGACATTCTCGTTTGCAGCAAACGGATGTTTCGGACGTCGCGGTTCGATTGAGATTCCGGACACAATCACGGGTCTCGAACCATCCGCGCACGGTGGCGACTACGAATACGTCACGTATGAAGACCCGGGCATGAAACATCAGGTCCCACCACCGGACAATTACGAGCTCACTTATGATGCCCCGCCACCTGAAATGGTGGAAAACGCCGGCAATCCGCTGAAAAGTTGGTGGGAAACACTCCATCTGATTCTGGTAGCAACCATGACGATCGGATAGAGTTAGCGCCATTACTGTTGGATCAAAATGCTTTTTACTGATTCGGGTAGCTGTGTACATTGCAGCAGCGGTTAGTAAGACTGGTGGATCATTCCACTAGGATTAAAGTGCCCTCGGGCAGCTGTATCTTGTTGCGCATAACAAAAGCCCTAAAGTTCTGATGCTACAAAGGGGGTAAACAAGTAAATTACTGTTTTCCTGATGCTATAATGGGTTAAAACTAGAGTAACCAGACTAGATGCAGCAAGAACTTCAAGATACAGGCGCCGCGGGCGGGGCGGGAGGCTAGACAATCTTTTCGACCTGACACTGTCCAATAAACATATAAGGACATGCTGTCAGTCTTAGCTAAACCCCGGCATCTCAGTCCCGACCAACACAGTCCTCCATTTCGGTTCCGATCAAGTCAATTCCAAGACAAGACGGGTTCGACATCATATCTATGTTTCAGCGTGATGCAGTCCCTGACTTGGTACATCCCAGTCCCGCCCTTTCAACCATTTCACAAACATACATTGCAATTACTACATTACAAACTCGGCAAACCAACGAAGGAGCTCTAAGACCGACTCCCAGCACCACTGCAAGACCACATAGCGCTGGTGCAAAATATTGCAGCGAACACGAAAACAGATCTGTACACGGTCGCAAGTTTAAGGGCCCGGAGACTCCAAAAGGCGCTGACAAAAGTTCGGCAAAATTAGTCACAAAGATTTCAAGCTAAGACTGACGGCATGTCCCAACACTCATATTTTCAGCGAAACTCGGTCTTGACGTTGACGATTTCGCACCGTACGATGAATCAAGTGAGATTATCGTGTTGCTTTTCCTTGATCTTCCTTTGTGTTTTTCTTCTTTTTTTAACTCATCATCCGTCTTAAGAAAACAAAAAAAAACACAAAATAACCGACGGCGTATTCTCGCAGGATACACGATCGAACGACACGTCAAGTTCGGTGGTGCGCTTCGATGTGACTTCGAGTCGCCGTGCTGTTGGCGAAACGAGAAACCACCGGAGGACCAGCTGGAGTTCCTCACCACCAACAGTTTGCCCGACAAAGATCTGTTCGCCAAATATTTCGAGCCAAAAACGCCGCCATGTTGGTAATCGATCTTGAAATTTGACATTTTGGTCCGACCGGTTGGTCCAATTTTATGCGGCTACTATTGGGCATGGCGTTTTTGAAATTCGCGCCCGGCTATATTATACTCAGACCCAACAAGCAAGATATAATGCTCAAGGCTCGCATTTGATGCAGTCCCCTTCTTGCTCTTCCCATGTCAATTCCATTGAGTTCACGCATTTCAGCCAACCGCTATCTGCTCACAGCCGCTCGCGGTGAGAATGCAGCGGAAGAGGCCAGATTCAGCTCTTGTGCGATTCCTTGCACTCGGGAGCCAGTGTCAATGGCGCTCAGGTAACGTTGTGCATAAGTCAGCTAGTTCACTAATGTTTCGCGAATATTTCGGGGTTCGTTGGTGAGCGAAAACGTAATTATCATCTGAGATTCTACGTTGGAATTTGTCACTCGTTGGAGATTTCAAACACATATTGAACTAAGGTATTGGTCAACGCCCGACGTTTTACTTCGAGTGTGTCAACAACCAGACGATGGCAGTGCTCTGTTGTTGAACTGTGTCACTCTGGACATCGGTGAAACATCAGCCACAGTCGTGCTTCCGCCGATGGAAAACTTCCAGGTTATTACTCTCCCACCGTTGTTATTGGTGTTACCACAATCAGTTTTATTGAACGATTTCGAAGATGCCTAGAAAATTCATCCGTGTTTTGTGCAGCTGGTGGTTATCGTCAGCAATCTGGCAGCACCCGACGGCAGCATCATGTTGATCGATGACATCACTGTTGACTACGTGCCGTGCCCGCCACCGACTACAACAACAACGTTGGTGAACAACAGTGTTGTTCTGCCGCCGTGTTACATATTAGCAGTGACTGTTGAAGTGTCAGGTAACTACTGAAGTATTCAAAATAACATGTTTTCGTATCATATCTAGAACAACAACAACGACAACAACAACAACACCAACCACGACCACAACGACACCAACAACAACAACAACACGCACCACAACAACACAAATCGTTAGCAAGGATGTGTGCCATAAAATCGTTTGCGTTGGTTAGTAATTAATCAGCTAATGGATTTCACGAAAGGGCGAGGCGCAAAGTAGAAGTTCGTATCGTCAAGGTTGGTCCTAGGAATTCCTTGAAGGAGCTGGTTTGGGTACGAATAATCTTTGCGACGAGGTTTTACGACCAACTTTGACCACCGAACATTCTAGTACGACGAGCCTTACACGTTCCGAGATGTTTTGAATATTGCATCCAATGTGTACTCCTATATCACTGTATTCTGCATCCAATGAGTGAAACATCACCCAGATCCTCTATTCGGGCCGTGTAACTGGCTCGATCTGGCCACACCCGATCACCAACACGTACTCAACACACGCAAGCCAGTGCAGCCGTTCAGTGCCGTCGAGGGCGGAAAATTCCACGTTGGTTGTAATCATTGGTCGCACCTTGAAAACCTTCCGAAGCTAATGTTGATTTCCACTGCAAAAATCAGTGTTTTCTCGTGGTCGTCACTGTTAGACCTGCCCGCATCCCGGCTGTAATTTGGACTTCCAGATTGCCCCAGTATCAAGTAGAGTCATTACACCGTTGTGTTTGGGTGACAAATTTTCCACGAAGACCGTCCACATATTCCTCTGAGCAGAAAGCTACCACTAGTATGGGTTTCTCATGTGAATGTGTAGGAATAAATGTGAGCCACATGACCAGCTTTGCGCAGCTGCAGAGAGCGGATTTTGTGATCCAAGGTCATGGTTCATATCGTAGCTTAGAGCCTCGTTAGATGTATCCGATTCGAAGTGCATTCTAGAGTAAACACGGACATTTCATTCCGGACCCGGAAATGAGGTGTCAGTGTCACACAAGTGTGTACGACTTGTGTCAGGTGCCTGTTCATATCAACATTCGCAGAACATGGTGACGGGCGTGCGCAAAGGTCGCCGCGGCCCTGACGATCGCTACATGGCCGTGTACCTGCATCCTCAGGAACAGGCCGGTCTGATGAGTGAACCACTTGATGTAAACGACATGCAAGTGCTGCGATTCGACATCTATGAGGCGACGTTCGGGATGCAAGTCAAGGTGTGACATAATGTCTGCAGTCTACTTTACTTACTGTACCTTCTTTCATTGTGAAAATATCAATCAAAGTTTGCTGCCCCGTCTGTCGTTAACTTTGTAGCCCCCACTTCCTTACCGTGCTAACTGTGACCAAAAAAGGCACAGAAGGTGCATGAAACATTAGTTCCCGGTGATATTCAGGTTTGTCTCAATGAGGTCACTGTGTGTCCATTTGCCACGCGAAGTGGTGACACGTCGGCCGATCATCTACGATGGACCACTTACAATATGCTCGTACCACGTGGCACTGAACGGGTATGAAATGCATAATCTTTTTATTTTCAAGTTCGATTCACTTTAAAAAATTATATGTGCAAAAATAATTCCAGATTTTGTTCCTGGTATCCAACCGAGGCACCAACCAGGGAGCAGTTGGACTGGACAACATTCTCTGGCTGCACCCGTTCGAAGCCGACCCGGGTGACTTGGAAGCAGCCAGTGATACCATTTGCTTTGAAGAGTTCAGAACAAAATAATTCAATACTTTATTTCATGTTCATTTTATATGACTGCCTTTTATCTTCGTCTCCGAGTGTGCAGTATTTCTTCTTCATTGTACATGTACATAACACTACCTACTGTCGACCGAGATCTGTTAAAAGATCTGATTTCGTACTTCCAGTTTGACTGAATTGTTTTATATTGGATTAGCAGGCTACCCTTGGCTCTGGAACAAGTTAAATCCGCTGAAGTTTAAGCTCAACTGGTGCCATCTTAACCAAATTTACAGCCGCACACACAGTCGTTCAGAAGGCAGGCATCTTGCAATCAATCTTTGTTTGCGACATTCAAGTTGATGTACATATACTGTCGTTTGATGGCAAAACACAACTGTCTGAAAGACAACAGGATTTCTTTCTACATTTTAAGTTGAAACATAATCGGCGAATGTTTCATACATTCGAAACAATGTCTATGTTTGGCGAAATTCCACACGAACAACTGAAGCGTAAGTTATTGCCCACATCAATAATTCGACCTGTTGAGATTTAGCGTTGAGCAAGCCTATAACCCCCAAGTCAACAACACCCAACTTTCAGAGTACAAAGAGGCCTTCCAAGTGTTCGACCCGTACAACGATGGTCGTATTGCAATGTCACATCTGGGCACGGTGCTCCGGTCGTTGGGACAGAACCCGAACGAGAAGGAACTGCAACGAATCATTGATGAATATGATGTCGATGGTTGGGTGTCTCTTTACAGTAATCGTCGTGAATGGAAGGAAAGATGGTATTGGTCACACAATGACTTTATAAGAATTGGTCAAGTTTTTTTTCTTGAATCGTGAAGCAAGAAAGTGACGGGGCAATGACGTTGCGTTGCGCGATCACACACAAAGAATGCAGTCAGTAACATTGTTTCAGACCCGCAGCAACATGGGTGCTCTGCTAGATTATTTTCAGATGTATAAATGTTTTATGAGAATCACAAATAGCACAGTGGAAAGGGAAGGAATGATAGAAGGGAAAAAAGGAAAAAGAAAAAAAAAAAAAAAAAAAGGAAAAAAAAAAAAGACACCCAAAGCCAAAAAAAAAAATTAAGAGTGACTGAACCTGAAAATCAGGATTGATTTGATGAATTCTTATATGATCATTGTGCGACAGTGGAAACTGTTTGTAAGGTAATGCAACCGAACTCCTGTGTATAGTCCGTCCACCAGCTCATGGCACTTTGTGTTGCTGCTGGCTGGTTAGTTCCCTTCCTCCACGTTCTAATGAAAGAGAAATTGAGTGTGACCGATTTTGCAAAAAAAGTAAATGAATAACAAAATATGTCGAAAAAGATTGAATTCGATCAAATTTAAAATTTAATTAAATTAAAATCGATAAAACACGTCGATTTCATAAAAACCACAATCGAGGAGCAAAAACAATTTTTTTCGGAATCTCAATTTCTCTTTCATTAGAACGTGGAGGAAGGGAACAAGTTGACCAGCAGCATCACAAAGCGACATGAGCTGATGGACGGACTATACCTTTGTGATCAACACTTCAAACAGCCCTGTATCAATGCCAGTATCGGTCTTTCTGTACCCACTTGAAACTTCAGGTGCGAATATCCTGCTGTTTGACCAGTTCGTCGAGATCATGTTGGGTCGCGTGTCGGCTGTGGACGTCGATGGGGAGATACACGAAGCGTTCAGGGTGCGTTTGCAGCTGATGTTTCATTATCGTTGCGGGGTTGAATTCCAGCACTCGACAGTAATTCAATGGAAGGATGCATGTAGGTGACCGGTTTTAGAATTTACAGTCTGCCCTCTCTCCAACGGCGTGCTGAGTTCTAACATGATAACCGGCATAGGGTTACCAAGCTACCACTATAAAGAAGTACATAGACTATATTACTATGGTCGAGCCGCTTTACGACAGCAGATTGGTGCGCTTATCCTATTTTTTTATCAGACATTCGACATCAAACGGCACGGTTACATCGAAGCGTCCGAACTATGCGACGTGATCAAGCGGACAAATGATGTTTCACAGGAGGAACTCACGGAAATGCTTGGTGCAGTGCAATTGACGGAGCACGATAGGATCTCGTATGACGGTTAGTTTGATCATATGGCACGCAAAACCGCAAAACGCACATATGCAGATTTCCGAGCTGTGGTGGACTGGAATTGATAAAGGTGTGTTGAGCACTACAGGAATGAGCGAATCGCAGTTAACATCGAGCAACCGTGAAGTGCCTTTCAAGCACGTGACGCATACCTGTCCCAACTCCAGGACTATACGTGTACCTGCAGCCTGTGGCATACCGTAGTCTAAGGGTTGGGTTTATTGAAGACCCATGTCTTCGCCCGGTTTGACTCATTCCACGACAAAGCTGCCGACCTTGTCCGGGGTTTGTCTTCCTCGGCGGGTAGAACTTTCGGGAATGAGTGTTGGTCCACCGGGTGGGCCGTTTGGCGGAGTACGCCAGAATGGCTGGAACGTGCAGCAATAATGATTTCAATAATATAATTTCAGTGTTTCGTGATCTGATGAATGGAGGCCTGTGACGCACAAGACTTTGGCGGAAGCATTGTTGGAAATTCGGAACGCGCAGCAAAATGCTTAAAAAGTTTTTTTAATTTTTTACAGCTTTATGTGTTTTTGTTGTTGTATTAATTCAATACTTTGTAAACAGTAATGAAGGACGAGAGCAATTTTCTATGGACGCACGTCAAAAGGACATTCCATAAACACGCACGAGAAATATGCCACACATAACTTATACAATAAGCAATGGGTGAGTTTGAGCATAACTTATACAATGCTCTCACATCAGCTTCTGTGCAAAGTTGCTAATACAAAGATTCTCCTTCATGCCTAAGGGCTACCGCGGACGGATAATCTGTTAAGTGGCGTTGTTTTTACTCTCAATTTGGTCGCTTGGGGCAACCGTAGGCTTATGAATTATTTCATAGTGGTGGTTATCAACCCCAGCAGGCACACGTTATTAATTAAGACCGCACTTTGAAACCTGTCGTGTGTCATTATGTACACCCATAATTTTTTTCTATATTTAATGTTCCAACAGCTTTTCTCCTTGTGATATATTTACAAAGCTTTTGCTTGGTTTCTATTCTGGCTGGCTGATTGTGCTTTGAGGACTGAATATAATTTGAATAGTTGCAAACAGCTTGTTGGAAACAACTGTTACTGACAGCTGATACGCAGTACTTGACGGATACGTATGGAGTCGACCGACTGAAAGGGTAACAAAAATACATTTCGACTACGTAGTTTTTATGCAGGTTATGTTGATCACTCAGAAGTCAGATTCAGCCGGGGTCACAGGTTCGGTCGACGACGAGTTTTCCGACTGCAGCATGGTCCATGCTCTTCAATTCCGCACATTTTGCCAAATAGGGCTAATGTAGAATTCAGATTGCTGTCCTTCGGTGCCGAACTATGCATCTTCCAATATTATGCGACGGTTCAGTACCGGGGCACAGGTTTAGGCACACCCATTCAGGCCCGGCGGGAGCCTAAGCCTAAGCCTAAAAATGGGTCAAATATGCTGGGCCTGAATCGGCTGGGCATGAAAAACTGAGCCTGGTAAGCTCGGGCCTGAACTTCCTGGCCTGAAAATCGCGGAATAATCTTCCAAAACTTGTCGTTTTTAATGAACAAATTGGCAGTTTTCGTCACAAACTGCATGGAATTCGTTTTCCGATTGGTTTGTGAATGTATGTGCATTACTGATGCATTCATTCAAAATCATGGCTTAAAATAAATTTATACTTGAAAACTTGTTTTGAGAGATTTGCACATAGAGGCCAAGCGGCTGCATGTATTTTGGAGAAGCATTCTTGGCAAGAACTCAGATTTTCACACTTTTCCAATTTCAGCTGCTGGGGCGCTGGACAGAATACTCCGGCACAAGATTTTGCATGCATAATGTAAAGGCGCTCTTCCAGACTCCCATTCCCAGGATACATAGTATGGTGTCCAATAGATTAATGTACGGTCCTCTGTCTATTAATCTCAGATGATAGAGACAAACAAATATAATCGAAGCATTGCTGATATCTACCCGTTTCGTCTCTGAAACGAAATAAAACATCACCTGCCCGAATAAATCATCGAAAAGGTTCCGTCATGGATCATACCTATACTTACTGTATATGCCTTGATAGTACTTTTGTAAAGCCCAATAACTTTGACCCAACACCATCTCATGTCCAAAGATACACAAGTGGTTTGTACGTCGCGCCACGCAAGAGTCAAGGCCATGCGCTCAGGAGGATGGTGTCGTGAGCAGGTCTGGTGTCTGAAGACATGAACTTTCAGTGTCGGCCGGTCTTGTCACGAAATGTGATGTTTTGAGAAATAGGGATCCCCTCCTGAAATCATCAGACTCGATCAAAGTTCCCGCTCGCAAATGTCTGAGAAAAACTAAATGACGACGATCGAAAAGTTACCGTTCCCGAGAAATCCTCAAATTATTTTCAACTCAAAACGAGATTCACGTGTCGATGTTTATGGCTGACCAACTGCCATGCTTTTTATACAAAAACTAATCCTGCGGGCTTGCTCTTGGCTGACGCTTGTAAGTTAATTTCCCACCCTGTGAAACACGCGGGACCTTACCTTGTGTTATATCTAACAGGACGATAATGTGAACCCGAGTTCTTAACCACTGTATGGCATATTGAGGTCGGCGTGTGTAAGGAACACCAGCTGTTTTCGGTTGCTGTTTTGTAGTAAGAATATTACCGCGAAGTGTGTGTCGGATTGCATCAATCTGTTCAAGGTGGTGCTGGAGGTAATTTTTCTGACTGTGTAGCAATCAATGCGTTTTCCTGACTCAATTAATTTTGATTCAAACCGTTGATTTTCATCTGGTTTCAACTCCCGTTCATTAGTACAGTCGCGCCACCATTTACATTGCTTTTTTATGACGCCTAAAGATAGTGAACCACACTCTCTTATCCGTGTGAGTGTCTACGCGTCTCTGATTTCCCAAGAGAATTCAAGCATGAACCGCCTGTGTGGGGTCAGCCAAGAAGAAAGTCTTAAAATACAAAGAAAGGGTTCTCATAAACTCATGGTCGTGGGAAAGATACAAGGCCCGTTCATAAAAAATGCCTTTAATCTGCCAGACTATTCCTATTATACTTGTTACATGAACTTCTTGTTCGTGTTCCTCTAAGATTTAACTCTTATTCGTATTATAACATGTGAAACATCAGCTAATATGACAACCATTTCTGAATTATTCAAACGTTTGTGCCCGCGATGCGCGTGTGCACGAGAGGGCAGTAGCTACGAGGTGGACAATGCGAATGCACCTCAACCGCTCGGTAAGCTGCATGGTCTATATCATCATGCACTTGATAACGTTGACGTTCACTTAACACTAAAACTTCATACACATACAGGTTTGCCTCATTCTGACAGTCAATACGAGCCTATCCATCGCAACGCCATCCATTCACCAGCAAGGTTCGTATAGAATCGGCGAACTAAACTGTATTTTTTCTGTGAATTGTAAACCGAGTTCAAGACAACACACTGCACAAGCCCAGAGCCCTTGGCCCTGTCCGTGTGCGCAAGGATGGAAAAACAAGCCTCTGCTTACAGATCACCCAACCCCGTGACAATAGTGACCACAGACGAATATGGTTGCGTGAGTGTTGAGCCCAGACGCGATCCAGGTGATAAAGATGGACCGACGATGCCCCCGATTGTGGCGATCGAAATCGATAGTGGATCATCGATGTTGTCCAATGGTCAGGGAAGTTTAGGTGGAAGTTTTGGGGCTTGTCCAACTCCTGCATATTACTTTGTTGGTCAAGGTAACCTTTCAACCTGTCAAGGTCAAGTGTTGGTTATCACCGCTTTGACTTCGGTCGGACGAATAATATTATAAGGCAAAGCCAGCATCGCACGCTTGTGCCATTGCAGGTCTATCAGATCGGTGCGACAGTCTGGCTGTGCATGGCCACAGCACGCGAACACCGTCCATAACATCCGAATACCAGAGAAACATTGCGCCCAAACCACCACCGTCAAGACAATCGGTCGTCGGACCACTCGATTTTGCATCAGTTCGTTAATTTGACTGTTGATGATTTATAGCATCTCTTATTTCACTTTTGTTTGGGTACTCGTATGTGTCAGAACTGTTTGCCTATCAAGATTGAGCCCGGGATTTAGTTAGGCCGGACCTTGCTCTAATAGTATTTAGATTGATCGCCCCACCACGCAAACAGGACAGATCTTACACATGTAACTTCGAATTTAAAGCCACGATTATTCCAACCTTCCAGGCCCGATCCTCGCCTCTGTCAATTGCGCAGACTTCCGATTACGAAAGCGCACTACAGGGCACCGAGCCACAAAGTCCCACCACCCCTGATTGGGACGGAGGATGGTCCCACTACCTTCAGCTGCCCGGTTAGTGGACATGATACTCACGGTGTGCTAGTTTTGTTTCATTGTAGCGCAAGCAAGATACGGTGGTGAAAAGCACTATCCGTTTATTTTTATGTCAGATTTGCTTGAGCCATAAACGATATCGTTGTGTGTGACTTGTTCAGGACTGGTTTTTGGTTTTTCAAGTGTTCTGCTGGAATTATGGTAACCTGACAAGAAACATGGGTCAGCTCACATTTTGTTGCCGTGTGTCTATTAGTTGCGATACTCTTCATGTAATGTTGTGATAGTGTACCCACCAGGTCCTTGCAGGCAATCTAAATACAACTAAACGCAGTCGAAGCCAAAGTGTGATCAGCGCCACGATGGGTGGAGCCAATTTGCTGAGTCCCGAGCCCGATGAAGCCAACTACCACGTGGGACGGCAGCCGTCGTTTTCAATCACCGAAGACGAACTCAAACGGGGCATCATGCAAAGAAAGAACGCTCTGCCTTCGGAACGATCAATCAGTGCACTCAAACTGTTACCCTTGCACTGGACCATACAAGGTAGTGCTTTTTATGTCATCTTTACATTGAAATGGCGGCAACCCGCACTGGCGAAATCAAATCGAACTTATAATTTCGTTCACGATAAAGAATATGGCACAGACAGCATTGTGGATTCTATGACGTCATCAACATACTGGTCACTTCGGAGTGGTGGACAGTTGACTTTCAGCTCAATGCAACGTACCATACATCCTGTAGTATTTCAGCTGCGATTGAAAGAATCAGCGCTGAAAATGAATCACAACGTCCGCCTATGAAACATCAGTCGTCGTGGCTGCGAATACCACTCGGAGGCCGAAGCGAGATAAAGGATGAAAATGTGAACCATGCCAATGAAATGGTGCAGGTAATAACGGTATAATCAGGTTTTCAGTTTTGGAAATCGAAATTCGGCAATCAGTAGCAATTTCTCAGCTAGGCGTCAGTCAAACCTGATGAGTGTGTAGTTCAGAACTTGCTCAGAATACATACATACAGTATACCACAGCGGACTAAACATGAACGTAAACTATTCGAAACTGCATTTATACAAAACGTAGTATTTTCAATTACAAAACTTCAAGTGAATGATAATTAAGTCTGCTAGATTAATCAACGTCGATCATCGGCAAGGAACCAAATAGACCTAAATCAAAGTTGACACCTTCAGGGTTGCCAAAATGATGAGCTGGACCAAATCGCCACGTATCAATTCATCGTCGGCACCAAAGACTACGAATTGTTTAAATCGTTCATGAACAGTGACCAAAATTGAAACTCATCTTTGCTGCCTGTTGAGCTAAATCGACTGACGAGGCTCCTCTCCAGTGCGTTCTTCATTGTTCACGGCTGGATCACCTGTACAATGCCGGGGCCGGTGAGAACTGTTCCGAACATGACGACCGAATGAGAACAGCCGGACTGACAAACTTCGCAGCTGTTGCCGTTGCACCTGCCAGACGGACACTGTGACCTCGGCACATCAAATCATCCCTTTGAAGCCTTTGTGTGTTGACCAACAATGTTTCCGTTACCTGAATTATACTTCTCCCACTTAATGACGTGGGTAAGGCCTGTTTGTTCATAAAATGGAAACGTACATACCTGAAGCTTCATAGGTATCGTACTTTAATGCTCGATCATGTTTTGAGTGATTGTACGTTACGTGTCAACGTTATTATTAAAATTTTGCTTGGAAAAGTCTGATGTTTACACGCACGCGGTGTCTATGCGTGCTATCAATATGTATTGGTCGCACAATGACTAAATCAGAATTCATCTACCCTGATCTCCAGGTTCAACCTTAACCACTATGCTACTTGTATTTTTGACAAAACATTTTCAGCTAAACATAATCTAGCAGATCAACCACGTTGCCGCAGGTCTGAAACATTCTCTTTACTACATATCTTGTGTGCGATTACGCAACGCAACGTCATTGCCCCGTCACTTTCCCTCTTCACGATTCAGGAAAAAAATTTGACCAATTCTTATATAGTCATTGTGTGACCAATATCTACAGTAGCTGTATCACGCGCCCGTGTTTAACTGAAGCCATGATAATACCCAGCCAAATGAGGCATGTTAGTGACGCGTACATAACTGTTTGCCTAGGTAATTAACTCAGAATATTACGGTCGTGTCGTGACGTGCATCGTACATCACGTGTATTACCATAACTGGAAAAGATGGGTTTTTCTGTAAACACCTACTCTCAGTGAGTTAAAGATGATCATTACCTGCGTTCACCAAGAGCGAAGCGCCTGTGGGCTTGATAATAAATGCGAAGAAGACACATTGACAGTAATCGGTGCGGGCAGGATCGGTCCCCCAGCTTCGTGGTCACATCTCACGTGACTTCTTGAGTTGAGAATAGTGTTTCGAAAGTTACTGATTACGGTTGAAACATCTTGGTGCAAAGAGCCACCTGATTCATTCTGGATCGGGCCGGACCGATCACCAAGTTCGAGATTACTGTATATGCTTGAGCGCCACTGAATACTTTACAGTATATCTGCACCCGCTTCCCGTTTTTGATAGCCTCGAGCCAAGCGGCATAAACGTGTGGGTTAATATACTTCCCGCAAACACAGCGTATCATTAAACTAAGTCCGCATTTTAGAGCGGAATAAATATCCGGTACATACAGATCGCGGACGTCGTCACAAATATACATACTGTCTAAGTTGTTAGAGCTAGCGAGTGGCACGTTTCTCCCGAGGTTATCAAGCCACTTTTGTTTCTTAAAACAAGGAAGCTGATCGAAACTCTGTTCCATTTATAAGCGATGGTCAAACTCTGCAGCTGCGTGCGACAGATGACAACACAATCCGTGCCGGGTACGTGACATCATTTTCAATACCGTATTGCTTTACAGTGCACTTGCTTTCAAGTAAAGAGAGTATTGACCGGCTTGCGAGTGGGAGGGCGCGTGGGACGCGTATTTCCTCGCAGTCCTCCTTTCCTGAGAGGTTCGTTGTCGGAACCCTGTTGAGGTTTTGTCAAACTATTGACCGTCATCATATTGATGTTTGCCTTTTTATCAGCAGTTTTTCAAGGACTGAGATAACCCTGGAGCTCTTCATTTCCATTTCGTAACCTTCCCAGTCCGAAAGTTCCTCAGACCAGATTTCAAACGTATATTCTCTGCGACTAATTTTTCTGTCGAGTTTGTGGTTCCTGGTCCCACATGTTGGTATCGAGACGGGATTGCCGCTTCGCAGTGGTCTTTCCACTCACGTCAACACCAGTCACAGAAGGAGGTCCTGGCGTTGACTATGGCAGCCTGAAGTGTCTTTCAACCCGTTCACTAGATAATGTTTCAGACACTCCCACGGCCGAGTCAGAGCACAAACAGATAATCGATTTGCTGCCCGTTTTCAAGGTCGAGGACGTCGACAGCGAAAGTTATTCGGATGAGTCGAAGCCCCCGAGTCCACCTGCGGCACCCGGTAAACCTGCTGACATTTTTCGGGTGGACAGGTATGGCGTTTTCATCCACATTTTTATAGCGTTTTGAGGCCCATGTTACATTATATTGTCAAATTTGTGATTTGATGCTGCATTGAATTGTGTTTTTTAGAATTATGATGATGGGATGCACACTATGTTATTTTGCTTCATTTTGTGTGTCACGATCACGAATTCTACAAAGACACATTTACGCATCTTATTATTTGAATGCCACCGACCGGCGGCATGATTTTCAGTCCCGCTGACTGGTTCACTCCGCTCGGTTCGCCGCGTGAATCATTGAAACACGCTCTTTCGCCAAACAACGTGCGGTTCACGAATACGAAAGGAATCAAGCAATCGATGAGTGTAAGTGCCTTTTTTCTCATTCGCTTTGAAATCATCGGAAACAACAATGCAAAATCAGCCTCCGTTTCACCATTTTAGGGGTTATTTCATTCTGACCAATCTAAGAAGGAACGACAACCGTCGGGGAAACGCCGTCACAGCGCCTTTCCCACAGACACTGCCACGAACACGCCTGAGTCTTTGAAAGCAGCCATTCGACCGGTGACGCCGCTGAAATTAACGTCTGTAAACATTAACTTTGTTGGGGTTCTTCATTTATATTTTTTAAATTTGGCGTTGTAGCATGAGTCCCATGAAATATTACGCCTATGATGTTTCAGGTATTCCCTATCGGAACTGCAAGAGTCACGTCGCGGTTTGTGTCAACGGAAGAACGCGCTGATTAGTGCGGCCGGCCTGCAACAGATGCCCGACAAACTCGAAGGTGGACCTGATAATACAAGTTTGCCGCTTTTCTACAACTTTCGTGCTTCAAGCTTTCTTGCTGATATTTCAGCCGTGTTCCGTGGTCATATCACTTCGGGTGCTACGGACGCAGAAAGTATTGCCACATCAAGGCAGAGCAGTTTCAGGTTTGTATTGCCTGAGGAGAATTCTGCAGTTGAGCCATTCTCAGTAAAAAGTGGTTCACCTTGCATATTGGCTTCGAGGATCCACAAGTTCGTGTGTGCAAGTGGCCTCCACAAGGACTCATTCCTCCGATTTATACAACAAAACTAACGCAACTGTTCATATTCCCATTTGCAGCTTCAGACTAGGAATCCTGCCGCGACGAGCGAACAGTGCGCGAAGCACATCTAGCCGGAGATCGTGGCTGCTCAAGTATGGCAAGTACCGATCCGATAACGCCATGTTTGCTGCGACGTCAGTTATTTTTGGTTTTAAAAATAAAATATTCGAAATTTAAAAAAAATTTCACTTCAGTTTACTTCGCAAATGGCTGCGCAACCAGCAGACGGCTAATCCTTTCATTATCGGGACCACTGACTTCGAACTTTACAAAAGTTTCGTCGAAGGCGATAAATTGGTACCGTACTGTGCTTGATGTTATTTGTTTGCAATACGTTGTTGTGCATACCAGTGATTAACACTCACGATTATTTTTGCATCTTTTCATTCGCATCACAAAATGTGACAGATAAAAAGGACATTTGTTGACAATTTCACCTGATACTAATATTTGGCACAGTGTAAAGTTTGATTACGATTTTCACAAATACCCAAAATGTCTAACTGTTGCTAAATCTTCGACGGTAGGCCCTCCAGGCGGGCACTGCGAGCGCACAGACAAGGCAGCCAACTGCCAGGGCACAAATACCGAACCACATGGCATTCAAATCCAGACAAACAATCGCGTTCTCATTATTTGTCCAATCTGCCGATGTTTCATAAATCGGTTCTATCCCGCCGAGATAGTCGTTTGGCAGGTCAGCTATTTGAATGTACTCAGTATGCACATCCACAGACGGGGTGGACAACCAACTGGTGTGATTGTCGTTGGTGTGAAACATCACCTGACGCGTGCCGCGACGACGATTCCGTTGGTTGCGACTGCGGTTCGTTTGACGATTTCGTTGACGTTGGCGATTTCGAGATCGACTGGCACCGGCGCTCGCACCACCGCATTCGGGTGGCTGAAGAAGATGAGGACATAAGAATAGAACAGAATGAACTACAGGGTGTACAATAGTGGACAGACTCCAAGATTGACACCATGACAGTGGTATCAAACTTGATCGTGCGTAGACATGTACGAATGTCAGGGATGTCTGACCGATACTTAGGCCGGCATGCACTTTGCTGTCATGGTCGGGTCGAGGGTGGCCAGGGGTGCAAAATGGGTTGTTCCCGCGTCAGCGTGCTTTCACCAACTGGCGGTTGGGGCATCAGGGCATCGTCAAAGCGAATACACCAAATGGCCATGCAACTCCACACAAAGTGCATCAAGATTCGTCCGTTCGGAAACGACATATTAGCGATCTGTGCATCATGGGATTGCAGCTGTTGCGCACGCTCACCCATCATGATATCATCAGCGCGCACCTACCGTGACCGTATCCCCACAGCCATCATCACCGATATCGACACAGAGCTCGATCTGACATTGAAACTGTTCGTTGGCTTGATCAGGGAATTTGAATGCGTGCGCTTCGACCGATGCCTGCAGACGATCGGTCTCGTAGTCGAGGTTGGACAGAAGGTGACGGTCGATTGAACAGCTGCAACGTGGGATAGGATTGGTAAGTTCACCACGGCGTCTTTGCACATTGTGGAAAATCAAACTGCGCGTGCACATGTTTTTTTGACAATTGCCTGCCTTTGTTGTGTCGACAACAATAGCAAGCGAAGAAATAATTGCGAACGAGGAGTCTTGTCTTGTACACAACCGAATAAACCAGTTTGACGTCGCTGAGTTTTTCGCTATTTTATCATTTTTATGGGATAAATTTCTAACAAAACAACGCGTTTGCTGCTCACCCTTGTTGATCCAGCAAATCAATTGTTTCGCCTTTGCCATCCGATGTAGTGCAGCTGTGCACCAACATCTTGAATATGCCGGGATTTTGAGCTGAAAAAAAGCTTTAATGCACATAAGCAGGTGTAATAACCACAGTAAAGGCGAAGAACAAAGCCAAAAAATACACACAAAAAACGCTGAGTCAGACAGACGCACAATCATCGCAGTGCCATTTGTGGTAGATCTTCTCTCCGAGCAGAGCGAATCGCACCTGCGGCCCATCTGCACTTCCACGATGTAGGGAGTAGGTGCACACCGGCATCGGCAGGTTTTCGGTGCGAGCGGCTGTTGTTAGCATACTTAAACAAAGGTGTTCCGTTTTGTGCCGGGTGCCCAAAGCCAGTGGTCGTCCGGGCTAGTGTTGGTCAACATGTGCCTGTTTGCATTTTGCTGTTTTCATTAAAAGCTTCGGCTTTCAACCAAAACCTATCTGCGAATAGCTTTCACACATCTCGAAATCTGCTAAATTTCGAAAAATCCTTAATGCACGTCACGTGACGCTTGCAAGCCAAAACCAAACCGAACTGAAAAAACACCATGTTTGATATTAGCCATTAGCCTAGCGCCAGCTGCAATCCTTGTGCCAATGCAAAATCGAGCTTCATGGCATCGCCCACCTGACTTCTATCTCGCTGCTGACCGTTTTGTCGGTTTCCATGTAGAAACAGCGAACTTTGAACACGCTGTCTACTTTGGTGATGAACTTGGGATGGAACGAAAACACGACCGTGTTCTCTATGAATATGCCTGGGGGACTGACCTGAAATCTGACGTGAAAATTGGACCGGGAACCATCCGATCAAACGAGATCACAAAGTCTCACACCATAATGCCGATATTAAAACCGGTGTTACCCGTGGATGCCCAATTCGCTAACCGATCTGACACGATTGGTGGCACATTGATCTACTCCCATCGCCAATTCAGCCATATTCGTTCGTCCATCGCCGGGATTCGAGCACTGCTCAATATCGGCCATGTTCTTCACGAACACACGACCCTCGAACGGTTTGCGGGTTTCTGAGCTCACCTGAGTACTTTTCGCTCAATTTATTCAGTTGTATTGGCCATCAATCAAACCACGTTCCTTCGTCGTCCCTTGACTTAAAGTTTGGCCCAAAGAATTTAACTTCACTTTTTCTGATGTTTCGATTCGACCTGTTAATTGTTAACACCGGACGCCTGACTTTTTGCTTACGGATACCTCTGCATGGGAATCACCGTTCGACTGTTGCGGAATATTCAGTGACAGTGCCCAGAGTGTGTTGCCAACGTACAATGAAAAAACGATGCAACAATAGCGCATAGGTGTATGTATATTACGTAAGGTTACCTTCATTTGATCAGGCAAACACTCGAGGGTAATGGATGGTTCACCATCGCCGCCTTCGGTAACTGTAAAGAGAAGACTGGAAAGTTTGGACACCTTGGCTGTGGACATTTTGTGGGAATTTGCCCCAACTGTTTACAGACCATTGAATTTTCAAGTTGAAACTTGCTGATCGATAGTTATTGCGGTGAAGGTTTGACTTTGGAAAATTTTCGGATATTCTTGATCAAGGAATCACATCACTTGCAAAAAATGAACGGTGCTGCTTGTTTACAGGGAGGTTGACAATTAGTTAGCTTTTGAACGTCCATCTTGTCAACACAGGCAGGGAAACTATAATCTGTACCTTGGGGTGAAATAAAAGCGAAAGGACACATTTTGGGCCACCAACTTGTCTCTGTTCTGCAGGTCGATTGAGCCTGCAACAATTCGTCTCTCGTGCTCTGGTCGAGCTTATCGAAATTTTCGATAATTTTTGTGACGTCGCTGATTTTTTTCAATTCGTCTTCATTCACCTGATCACCGATACCAAGCGCGAATGTGATGAAGCCCTGCGTAAAAACAGGGGCACAATGCGTTGGAAGCTCAGAAATGGGGTTTTCTCACCCCCCGAGTGGCCCGTAAAATATGTAAATTAAATTCCGCATAAAGTTGATTCTGTTACGTCAGAAGTGCTGAAAGTTCTGACCGACATTCTGCCAGCACTGTTTTAACATTGCCGCTTGACAGACAAAGCTGACAACCAACCATATCCCTAATTCGTTTCGCAGCCGCTTCTGGATTGTCACTACTGATGCCATCCGTAATGATGACCAAATAATCCTGAACGCCCGGCCGATTGCCTTTTCGTAGAACGCCCTCGTTGATGGCAAAATTCAGTGCCGTTGCCAGTTTGGTTCCGCCCATGATGTAGCGCATGCCGCGGAAGGCGTCTAAAGTGATCAAACACGCGTTTTATGGCCTAAACGTTCGTTCTCTCTTCGTTCTCTCACGCAACACGAAACGAATTCTCGTGCGCTGATTTGCTGGCGCGCGGCTGAGAGCCAATCAGCGTGGGAAAATTTGTTTTGTGTTGCGTGAGAGAACGAAATATAATTAGGCCACAGCACAGGCACGACGGGGGGTAAAAAGGGTGCTTTTGAAAATGTACCGGCAGCATCTTTAGCAGTTTCGTAGGCGTCCAACGTCCACATTAAGACGGCGTGCGCAGAGAATTCGACAACGGCGTAGCGCGAACCGTCACCGAACTGGAGTGCCGTGTCCGCCAGCCAACCTTTCAGTCTGGGAACAAATTTCAAACTCCCGCTAACCTAAATACAGTTGTAATGACGCACAATACTGAAACATCACGGAGCATGTTTGTAATTATGACGATACCTCTCAAAGTTATCCGCCCCGATGCTTGTCGATCCATCAACTATGAGAAAGAAGTCGCCTTCACGGATGCTCGAACAGATCACCTCTGAAATGAAGTATAGAATTAGATGAACACTGTCCAAGTGCAATGTTTCATGTATACCGACCCTGATCTGACAAACCAACCAGTACGCACGGCGACCTGGGCAGCTTTCAGCACCAGACCGTTGTCGACCGGTATTCCATTTACGGAGCTAGTGCATGCGATGTACTGAAAACCGTTTGGAAACTTATACAATGGTGCACCATAATCATGAGCCAAATGTTAAAAAAACCTGTTTGGTAATCTTACCGCCAGTAATGACCAGATGAGCATGGTGCAACGTCAGACAAAATGCACCCCACGGAAATCGTCCTCCGGGTTTTCGACTGATAAAACCTCACTCGGTTTGCAGTACGTTTGCAAAATTATCTGCACTGCAACGAATTTAGTTGCGGCGTTGGTTGTGATCTGATCTGAAGGACCACACGACTAATGATTAAACGGAGGATTTTTTCTGGTCGCTTTCTAAATTGAAGTTGAGAGAACAAGATAACATTCGGTTTGCGCCAGCTAATTTGCGTTGCTCGATAATTATACAACGCTGTGGTTTTCGCAGAAGCAAACTCTGACCAATATGATGTGGCGATCGTTATGCTAATTAGGTGCAAAGCAATCGAATGACATTGAGAGAGTGACTAGATAAGGATCAGTCTGTGTCATCCATTTAATTTACACCGTGCACAATTGCGTGATCAATTAGTGTGAGACGACCAACGTGTCAAATGATGATGATCTCGAGAGTACAAACTGCTTCTGGAATGTAAAACACGCAGAGTCATTTATTTCAACAACAGCGCACGATTTTCAACATCGCAGTTGTTCCGCCATGATGTAAAACCGAATTTCTGCTCTTCATTTCTGATTTATTACGCATGCGTGTCACGTCAGCCCAGACTTTTCTCTGCGGTCGGCGCGAAAAAATAATTTTTAGCAAAATTTGATAGCCCGAACGGCACGTAATTATGTCCGTTGAAGATCCGATCGGAGATAAGGCCCAGAGTGAATTTAAATATCCGCATTTTACAAACAAAACAGCAAATTTGCTACTTGTCTTCCAAACATTCTGGCTGGTCGTAAATTAGGAATGCACAGAAGAAGTAAATTATGTAACACACTATTCGTTCGAACAAAAAAGCTAACGCCACAGTGTTTGTATTATAGTTTTACTGAAAGAGCAAATCGCGCCAATATAGAGCCGAAGCATCACGATACTGTCCATTGTAAAACGCTGGGCCAAGGAATCTGTCGAAATTTCCACAGCCAAAGTCGAGTACAGTACGACCTTCAAGCTCAAGACTACAAAACATCAGGACCTCCAGAGCCCACACATACTGTATGTATGTATACGGTACGAGCTCATCATTAACTGTAGCATCGGATTTACCGAACTTTGATTTGATGGTGATTGTTGCGTTTGACTATTGTTCTACTGTTCTTGGACTTTTAGAAAGCTAAAGGCATGTACACCAACACGAGCCCGATTTCGAAGGTGATGTGTATTCAAAACGAATAGAAAGAGAAAATCATGATGCTCCGCTTTGTATTCTTCAACGTGTAACATTTTTCAAATCAGCAGCCACGTATGAATGTTTCACTATTTGTCAACTGCGAAATCGGGCTTGTGTTGGCGTACATAGTTTGCCTTTACTAAAGCCGGAGACCCAATACCAATCTTCGAACGTGACTTTATTAGCACGATATATAGTTTATCGACTAGATCAAGTTGAAAAAAAATCAATATAAAATGCTCCAATTTCAATGAAAATACGCGGGAATTAATAAATCAATGTGGCAATGTACAAATTGTTATGGAACAAAAAAGTGTGATGACAGGAAATGCTGGGCCAAGAAAGGTCGCACGATAGCACAACTCTGTTTTTTTTGAAAGAAATATACTGTATGACAACACGCAATGATAATTAGTTTTAGAGTGGCAGGCGGCGTTACATGAACATGGCAGTATACAGGAGACCAAGTTCAGTAATCAGTCCAGTCTGGGTGTCGGCTCAGCAGGTAAAATTTGCGTCGCCTGTATTAATTCAAACCGATTTCCAAACACTCGGCAACGGAATTTATACACAGCAGGGATCACCAATAGAATTCAATTGCTAGGTAACAACGGCATAGATATTCTCTTCGTGAATGCCAGATTTGAACGTCCCGCCGCCTCCAATCGTTCCATTAGCGAATAGGCGATCATCAATGCCTACTGTTCGCATGAGTTCATCAAATCGCTGACCCAATCGCCCCGAGCCATTCGGATCGCGACGTAACGCGATCGTGATTGATGATTCGTACTTGATCACATATGACAACAGCTCGCGCACACACCACAGAACGTTGAATGCACCGGCGTACGACTGCAAATATTAGAGACTTTGGAATTTGGAAACAGTTTAGCAGCACGCACTAAAGTGGTTGCTTTTATGGCTCAGGCTTTAGACGAGAATCACCTTGGGCACTGAGGAAACAACACTACGCTCAGCCTAAAACCTGAACCTAATCCTACCCATAAGCTTAGCTCTGACATGCCATTGATTATGATCTGCTGCGCTTAATATCATGTCGAACGCCCTGTAGAGAGCGGTCAGCAACACAATAACCAGACAGAACACGATGCTTCAACAATGAAAAGCCACGTTACAACCTGACAGCCAACCTTTGACAGCAACTGCATATGTTCGACCAACTGAGCCGGGGGGACGGGTGTCTGCGCGTGCATGTGCGCGTAGAAGCTGTCCACCTGTTTGCGATATCGCGGCATGTCCTTCGCGAACAGCAGCTTGTTGGAGGGCGAGTCTTTGCCGAGTCGCGGAGTGTTGGATGAACAGGCGTCCATCAAAGTCGACGCCACGACGGACAGACTTGAATCGATCGTTGACGTTTTGTCGACGTCGAAAACGAACTCGGGATTCTTCACCACGTTCACCCAGAAACGCAACGGCAACGCGTTGTTGCGCCACGCACACAGCACGGATGGGTCGGAGATCTGCGACACAATGAAACATTTGGTTGGGTAGGGGTTGGCTGATATTTTGACGGGCTTGAAGGAACTCTATTGATGGCCATCTTGTTTATTCTCTTCATGAAAATGGGTCCTGGCTTTGGGTTCACGATGACCGGTATCCAACATGCATGGTAAACGGTCTAGTCCGATCATCAAATTCGCTGGAGTCAAATATTCCCTGGTTTGGCAAGCAAGTGTGGACTGTAGGCATTGTGTGTTGAACTTGTTTGATGAAGTCATTATAAAGCGGTTGGACTGTACCTGATTCATGTTGGCCTCGCGTTCCAAGAAGTCGAACAGGAACTTGATCGGTGGCGGTACACCCGGATGCGCGCGCAATATGGCTGTGAAAAAGTCGTCGACAAATTTCTGTACGGTGCCCTTGCTCGTTAGCAGACGCGTCAGGTAGATTTCGGGTATCGAACGCGGTAACGTGCCCATCAGGTTGGAGCTACAAACAAGACCACATCTAAATTTGTGACACCACGTCCACAGGGTGATCAGACGATAATGAAACTTGGTTATAGGTCCCATCGGATGATCCTGACTTCAAACCGGCTTGACATGGTTGATGTCCCAAACCCAACAGTTTACAGTAACTCAAAGGAGTACCCCACCTGCTCGAGCTGTGCAGTTGCTCCCTGCGCGACCCATAATTGACGGCAGTCCTGTATCGACCCAATGTCGTCGCTTGTGTCGATATCGAGGTTGTATTGGTGCTTGGCGATGACATACACGAGCCAGAGGGTCGGACAAGGTGCCAGAAATGCTGCTGATTGGCTGGATTTGAATTGCCGCCACTGGATGACGAGCACGCTGATTGGTCGGGGCTGTGATGGCCGGACGAACCCGACGACCCGCCACTGCTGCCGATCAAATGTGTGCTGCTGGCCAGCGAACCGGAAATATGTGTGGGGAGACGACCTGAAAATTTATGATTTTTATTGATTTTGTGTGGAACGGCGGTATTTTTTATTTTAATTTTCCGTATTTCATTGTTTTGCGCTGGTGTCCACTTTTACAAAAGCGACCGGACACGGAATTTGTTAATTTTTGTGTGGGCTGTATTTTAGGGACTTGGCTGGTCGAAATTAGTGGACCAACTCCAGTGCAAAAAGCGCCAGATCTAAGCTTCCTTTACAATACAACAACCTCAACAACCCTAATGTACCGTATACCTTGATGATAATAGGGCATGGTAGTGCTGTGATGCATGGCACTGCTGGATGGCGGTCGACGTTTGTAGGCCATGGCCAATATCGCATTATTAGGTATCCCGAAATTGGCCACAGTCTGCAGTCGTCGATGTGCGTTGGCGCTGTTGTTGGAATGAGGCAGCGGGGGAGTGACGTCATCGTGCAGTTCGTCACGCAACACAACCAGCGTCGGGCCGCGCACGTTCTGGCGCCATTCTGCAACGATTGCTTGTGGTAAATTCGGCTACATTATGTGTAACTTGTCAATTTGGCATGTGTCGAACATCTTTTGAATAATCAGACATTAGTCGTATAAGCTTGTGAAAAGATCCACTGTCTTTATTCATTGGTCACAATCGGTGTCTGGTCCAGTCCTGGTCCTGCCTTGCGATATTGATCGCATTTGATCAGTTCGACGCGTTTTGCATAATAGATTCCAATGATGTGATCGGTGATTAATGACAAAGGTCGATTCCGTGTCATGGCTTACTGACAGACACGTCAGACACATCCCTTAATAAAATGAATGAAAAGGAAAGTACGTAAAACATCACGTACCTAGCTCAATGTCGGCCTGCTGTGGACGTTCAGCGAGCGGATAATTGCGATAGATGGTGTCGATGATCTTGGCCTTGGCTTGTGACACCGTGTCACAGTTGAGCACACGACACGATACCGTAACCCCCTCGTCATCAACGGGCACCACGTGCACTGTCTGGATAGGGGGTGAAACATTGCACTGGTTGGGGTGAACAGAGAATATATATGCGGTCTACCCTCTATATAGGGTGACTACTCTTTGTTCACCCTGAAAAATAGGCCAGTGCAGCGAAACAGACTGCAGTGCGTATGACCTGTGTGACACTACTCTCAACAACTAATTTGACTTGATAACTGCTTCCAAACGCAATGAAAAAGCATCCAACCAGTTGTTCATAATCGACATGTTCTTTGAGCAACCTATCCTCCGACAGCGAGTACTTTGCGTCACCGGTGATCGCGTCGACTGGACCTCGTTCCACCTGATGTTTCAGGCCGCAATAGAGCATGAATAGCGAACGGCCGACGTCCTGGAAGTGTTAAGGTTGTTTGTTTTGATGGTTTGGAAAAGAAAATGGGACCAAGTTATATAAGGGTCAAAAAGTTTTTCACTTTTTTCAAAAAGAAACTCCTCATTACACACGTGTGCATACCTGATCGCACAACTGGTCATAGCAAGCGAGCGCCAGCCAGTTCGACAGCATTTTCTCCACGGCCGATTCATTGCGTCTGAGCATCAAATGCGGATATTTGCCATCGATCGATTTGCGGACCAATCGACTCAACAACATCAACAACACATCGGTCAGATAGTGCATGTTCCTTGACAGACAGGCGGTCAGCAGTGACCCAACGTAGACGCGATCGGGCACGGTGAACGATGCCTGATTCTCAAAGGAGTCCACCATTATGGCCAGGAATTGCCGGTTCCACAATAGTGCGTCGAGTTGTGCGAGTGCACGCGATAATTTTGAATCGATATTGTGATCCTGATCGTCCAAGGCGAGCAGTTGTTCGCGATGGATTGACTCCTTGAACATGATTCGAGCGGCATAGACACGACGTGGGTGATAGGGGATACGGGTGGGCACCATGTCGCTGTTCACCTCGGCACACGCTAGCATGTCGGTTTGAAGTTCGGCAAAAGCCTGGCATGGAGAGGGTGTGTTACTTTCAGTATTCGATGTGTGTTACAACAAGTGATACCATATGTTTTTGCGCCTCTAACATTAGCCCTTTTGTTGAATGTGGCATTACGGTATAAGGATACTTACTGTATGTACGCGCACTGATAGAAATTGCTGATCTTTCACTAGGTAAAAAAACTTTCAATCTTTTCAATTACAAGCTCACAGTTACTGGACGTATAAGGTGATTGTAGTGGCAGGATAAGTCGAGGATATTCGAAAAAATCCACTGTAAACAGGAGGCCTGTCCTCAAACAGAGAACTGCATTATATCGCCATCAAGTTCACCAAAACGTCATCATCTCCAACCTGTTTGCATTCGTGCCTGACATTCGTCTCCAAATTCTCCATCTGCAGCTGTATGCGTTTGTACTCCTTCTCTGCCAACGACGACTTTCGTCGCCACCACACAGCGACCGCGACCAGTGCGACCAGAAGGGCGAAACAGCAGACAATCACGACGATGCCGATTAGCCAGGAGGTCAGACCGGGCGAGCTGGACAAAGATTTGGATCTGATCGGAATAAAAACAGAAAAATCAGAAATTTGCTGCGTCGGACTGGAGATTTTGGGGTCGCCAAAGTGTATTTGGTAGGATTGGGTTCGAACTTCGAATGCATGGTCAGGCCTTCGTGTCACGAAATGCAAGGAGAAAATCGACATTTTTTCACAATATGCTAACGACACTTCATCAAAACTCAAGAACACATCTGTAGAACTTCAAAAAATGGTAGATAATCCTAGTTTTTCATGGCTTAATATCTTATTTTGGGTTGATTAGCAATACGGAATTGTGTCCGCTCAGTTGTTCTGGTGGTGGTATGTGGAAGGCGAAACATTTCTTAGCATAAAATATTTTTGGCATCTCCCCGCCAAAGAAATATAATATTTTTTTCAAAAAACCCGCCGAAGTAAAAATATCAAACCGCTCACCTTGGCCTGATCTCCACTCCTCCCCCATCATTGGTGCCTCTGTACACATGCAGCGTGCCCAGATCGTACTGTAGATTGCCAATTTTGACCACCACTTTTACCCCAGATTCCAGGGGCATTTGCGGACGACAAATCAACTGTGTGGATGTCAACAGAGTGACGTTACAGGTGGACTTGGCACCGAGCCAAACAGCCACGTCCTGTCGAGTGGCCGAGAGCGAGAGATGACGACCCGATAGTATCAGGGGTGCTGGTGTGGAAATGTCGGGATTGCTCGTGTCGGTCAGGGGTGTGGGCTGGAAAAGTGAGGGTATTGTTTCGTATTTTTGGGGGTTTGGAAAGAAATTTGAGAGTGCAGTCCACCTTTCTGTCGGAACATTTCATTTTCGGTCTTGGAAGAAAATTCACAGTTCGATGTACATTGGAAACTGTATCGCTCAAACAATTATCATTATATAGTTATTAAGCGGGTATAAAAAAGCCAGATTGCACAAACAGGGGTGACATCTCGCAACTTGTGGATTACACACCTGATCTGCACTGATCGCCTCGTCCTCCTCCAATCCCATGAAGTATTTCCTTCCAGATTCAGGGAACGCACTCAAAATGGGGTCTGGTGTGACAGTCAGCTGGAATCGGTCGCCCAGGTCGCGGACTTGTATCGCCCCATCCATTTTGAAACCGATCGGCCACTTTGGGTATTGACTCAGGTCAATGGTCGAATCTGGAATGCATGAGGCTTGTTTGGTGGGGAAATACAAAGTTGATTGCAACAAAAGGGTCGCAAGCAAGATCGATCGCAATTGAGCTAAGCCGATCACCAAGTTTGATAGCACCAAAAATCCGTATAAAAAATCATCCGCTAACATCCCCACCTGTCTCAAACTCCCCATCATGTCTCACAATCTCTTGTGTCGCTCCCGATCCCGGTATCGGCGGTGGGGTGTACTTCCGCTTTGTCCTCTTTGCAGCAGTCGACCCCCCATAGAGGGGCAGTAGCCTGGGTGTGCGGCAGAACATGACCTGGTCATCTTGCGGGGTGCAATCGGCCAAGTCTGATGCCAAAGGTGGCAACTGGGACTCGGGGGTCACATCATCGTCTGATGGCTGTTGTCGTTGGGCTCGTTGCTTTATCGGATCGATTAGGTAGAGTTTTGGGGCAAGAGTGACGTTCAGGTTTAGGCCGTGCACCTGAAAAAAGGGATCAGAATGTTCGTTACGATTGTGGGTTGCATGGCTGTCCCAAGGATACAAAAACAAGGGGCCTCTATTGGGTTCACTATAAAGGAGGTCAGGGTACGACGGGAGCAATGTTTTCGCATTACAACCTGCCCTTTCCACAGTGACCCGATCAAGTACCGTTATTCTCCGATTACTGTGAAGAATATTCAGCCCACTGAACAATGGCCATCACGAAGGTTTCGAGCCCAAATAAAGGTTGAAGAGGGTCACTATAACGAGGGTAGACTGTATCCCACCTGCACCAATCGTCCCCCACTGGCAAACGACACGAGCGGCTCAATGCGATCGATTTGTGGATCGGGCAGAAAGTGGAAATTGGTACGAAGTGTGCGATTGGCCCTGTCTAGACGCACACTGACTTGGTCGGCCAACCATGGGGACACCGGGGCACGAGTGCTCAGGCATTGTATTTGTATGCTGCTTGAAACACGAGCCGGTTGGGTCTCGTCAACTGGGATTAGATGGCAGGGAAGGTTGCCGATCTGCACTGCTGTGGTGGAGTCGAGATAGCGACCTGAAGAGGAATGCGTGATGTTTCAAAGTTCTGGTTTTACACGAATTTTACGTTGGACAGTTTTGGCAGAAACCCTGTTTCGTATAATATGCAAAAGCGTGTTTTAGGTTGCGCGTTTCATCCCGCTTTCACGGACGAACTGTGCACAGTGTTCTTCCGTGTCAACGTAAATGGCCACGTGCCCCGAAAAAGACCTCAGCTGGCGTTATGCTCCCGTGGAAATATCACAACACGACACTCACCAGTAATGGTGACCTTGGTCCCGCCACTAGCCGGTCCATATGTTGGGTATATGGCCTCAATCTTCGGGTCGACATAATCGAACATTTGAGCAGACAAGGCTGTGCGGTTGACCGACAGAGACACGCGCACTGCACCGGACATCGGGGCACTACTCGCACCACTGATGCACACGATCCTGAAACAGAAAGGGAATAGGGTTGGATGTGATATTCTTACACATCGTGCTTTTGTTCATCTTGTGCCGTGGGTGCATCCACCCTACCATTTTTTTGAGAAATGTCGATAAACAGCGGTACTACATTTCAATTGCAAATCAAACAATTTTGCAGCTGTCAAGGCCAATCACTAACTTCGACGACACTTCATAATCGACCACTTCACATGCCAATCCGTTGATGAACACCTTGTTCTGCACATCATGCACGCTGCCGCCGAGGTCTTGGCCGATTATGGTCACTCGGGTCCCGCCCTCGATCGGACCGAATAGGGGCGAGATCTGGAAATTCAAGCTTGCGCATATTCGGTTTCTCGTTTGGTTGACTGAGTGAGAATTGACTTCACAGCCAACAAAGACTGATTTCAAACTTGACGGCCAATTTACACCAGTCACCAAATTCAATACCACAAAAATACAAAAATTGACCAAAAACAGCGTCATATGAATACTGTACCTTAGTGATAGTGGGCGCCGGACACACATTCTCATTCATGTTGTGTCGTTCGTGTGCTGTGCCGAACGGACAGAATGGCTGGAATCGACATCCCCCGCCGCACCAGTCACATTTGTACTTGGCATCGAGCGACAGACATCGACTGCAGTCACCCGCCATCAGTTCGCATTGGTACAGACGCACTGAAAGATGGTACACAGATGCAGATTTGAATCTTAGGCCTAAGCCTAAGCCTAAGCCTAACCTACTAACCATTGTGAAACCTGTTACTGTACGCCTAAACCCCAGGAACGATGCTGTGATAATCTACCGTAACCTATAATCTGCCGAAAGTTGTAACCCACCAACCTTTAGTCTCATCGATGATCTGATTTCTGGGTCCCGTCAGTGTGAGCAGTGCATCTCCAACTGCAGCCCCGCCAATCTGTGGCACCAAGGAATACGCGTGTGCAGCACATGTGACCCAGCCGTCAGGGGATAACGATGCGCCAACACGGATAATGGGTGATGTTTCATCATTGTTGTTGGTGGTGTCTGTGTGCACGACACATTCCAGTTGGTCGGTCGGGATTGGGCTGTCCTGAATTTTCAAGGAAATGGTTTGAGGAAATCTAGGAGGACAACTTAATTGAGAAAATTGTTTCCGTTGGATAGGTCATCATCATCTAAATCGCTCTGTCCTGTGCACTCCGTCCTTGGTCAAAAGGGTGACACAATGAAGTGAACAAACCTGTTGCACCAGTGCACCCAAATTGACCACAGGCAGCTTGATCTCGACTTTGTGCCCTGAGGCGAACAGCAAGTCATCAGCTTGCAATTGACTGGAGTCGATATGCGGACAGAAGGCCTCCGCTGATGATGCCGTCTGGAAATTCAGTTCGTTTAGTTCATTTGTGAACCAAAGTAGGCTTTCTCAACCACAACAACGATAAACAACATCGAACAACACCAAACAACAACAACACCCAACCACTGCACGTACACTGAACACACGTTGTCGCACCTGATTCGAGCACAGTGAAACATCATGTACACAACGATTGTCGAGCAGACACCACTGGCAGGACCAGCGGCTGGTCACACACGACGTACAGCTGCAAAAAAAACAAAAGAAAATGAAGTAAAAGTTTTGAAAACGCACATTTAAATTTTTACTAATGAAATAAACTTACAGCTGCTGCGCCCCGCAATCATAGAATATGAATCGTTCTTCGAAAAACGCAACGCCGGTGGCTGTGGACCAGAGTTTGAGTGGCACAATCACGTGATCTGCATTACAGGCTTGGTGGTGTTTCACAAAAACATTTTCAAACCGAAAAGAAATGTCGAAACAAGGCCAGGCACCGTACCTTGATGTATCGCAATCTTGGGTCGCGTGTCATAGGGTGGCAGTGAGCATTTGATCATGTCCGGTCGTTGGAACTGTGCGTCCACAAATGTTTCATCGCCGTACACACAACGATAGGACGAACCCGGCGGCGGTGCCGGCAGATTAAGTACACGCAGCTGAAATCAGATGAAAATCAGCGAAATACTCATAAGTCTTCCGATAGAAGCCAGTGTTTGAATGACCGTCAGTATTTTGGCACTATCGGATTTTGCCCCAGTGCAACAGTCGGTGACAAACTGTCACTCATCCAACACGGTTGAGAGAGAATACAGGATCATTGACCTCTTGACCTCAACGGCAGAAAAACTTGGTTTTCGGTCAGGTCTCACCTTGGTTAGGTACATAACTTCGAATGTCGCTATTTCTCTGACCAGCGTAAAAATTGGTTCGAGCTGCCAAACCTGATGGGATCGATCACCAAGTTTAAAATCGGCCAATAAAGTTTTGCCGTGAAACATCACGCACCGTCACCATAACATCCACGGCTTCGAACACACTGACATTCTGCGGATAGAGGGGCTCGGCCAAACGTGGGCATTTGAATTCGTCAACAATCGCAGTGGGCGTGTCATCAGATGCAGACGGGATGAAAGATGATGCGCAGGACTGGGAGGTGGTACAGCTGCAATGTGGTTGGGCTGGATGTGCGGTGGCTTTGCAATGTCTATGTTCACATTTGCAGAATGGTAACCACGCACGGCGACTGACTGTTTTGGGACCATTTTGAAGCTTTAAGAAGTCACATGCGTGCGTCCCCAAGAATGTAACACTCGACAAACGAAAACTGGCTTCGTGAACCATGTGGGGTATCCACAATGTGCTCGAATACACAGATTCCATCTGTTACCCACCTGCTTTTCAAAGTGCACCACCCACAATAGGGGTCGGCTGCCTGTAGACATGTGGCGCATGTTGTGTGCGCACCGCAGTTCGACAGTGGCACCTTCAGCACCTCACTGCCACTGGTGGCGTACAGGAACTGTGAGTGGATCAACATATCTGAACCGATTGGCGCTCGGGTGGTGCTCAACTGCCAATCAGCATACTCAGTTGCTCGGTTGGCTGAGTGCAGCAGGACCTGGAATTGAGAAATGGATTTTGTCTCGCAAAAGATACAAAGCTCTGGTGTGCTTGTAGCCAGCGGATGGTACATTCGCACTGACGATGACCTGGTGCCCCACCCGCCTGTGAACGAGATTGAAATTGGCTCTGCTGATGTTCCATTCGTTTTACCGCCGTTGCAAACGTTGTGTTATCATATGGTGTGTGACCCAACGGATCAATTTTTGACCCCGAACATTTGAGCATGGCCCTTCACAATAAACACCCTACAAAGTCGCGGCGGCGTACACGAGCATGTGCACGCTAATGAGCTTCACTCTTGGCCTTATGGGCCCGAAGGTCGTTCTCTTTCGGCTTGTTTGCTTAGCTGATTACGTCTGTATTTGTGTTCGCAGCCTTGTGGTTTATTGTTGGGCCCGCATTGAATGATTTCTGCTCTAAAGATGTTTTGGTGCAAAACAGAAGATACCCAATATCTTTGTGAACTGTTCCAGAGCCGGCTGGCCCGCTTGTTGATTACACGTCTGCCATATTGACCGCAAGCATCATGAGAGTACAATTATATAATGGAGATTTGTGGATTGCTTATATTGGGTACCAATAAGCTCACCGAACACTTTAATTGAGAGAAATACGGTGGGCTGAACCCACAAATTGGGACGGAAACTCAGAATGATGATGATGATGTTTGTTACTTGCGCCTATAAAGAATTTCCTGCAATTGCTTGAATACCAAACTGACTGGATAAAGAATGTTATGGACCTGCTCTTATTTGTTGTCAAAATTTAGCCAATTCTCAAAACGTGGTTCAATTGGAGACTTCCCGTGTTTAACGACCAAGTTCCCATTATTTTCGATGCATGCACGCTAACGGTACAATATCCACTAATTGTTTATGCGTACATACTACGTGCGTGATGTCAGTGAGTCACGAAGATTGTTAGGAACCCGGCACCAAGAGATACGGTGCATTGCAAAATGTTGAATGCACTCACGCAAACCTTGTGGAAAAACACTCTTCGGTTACCTCCGATTGTTTAGTCTCAAAGTAACTTTAATCTTGGGCGTTACCCAAAGCAACATTTTATCGTCAGAGTATACTATATCCCAATCGTGTCACTGTAAAAAGCGGTGTGAACACGCATGGAATGCAGGTGCGCACTGAAACATCACCTTCACATACCCGTTTCACCCTGCCATCCTGCGTGCCGACGTGTGCGACGGTGTGTTGTACCTGATTATCAAGCACATCGACCACAATCGAAGTCGCAAGCGCGTCATCGAATGTGACTATTGCTGCCTTGACTTGACTCAACGTGCCGCCGACGTGACCGAAGCCGCAGCTGTCAACCGACGCGCTCACGTACGCGGAGATCTGAAGTGAAACATCAGTGGATAGGGTGTCCGGTTGACCCATAATGCTTGAACGGCTGAGGACTGGGCCTGATTTTTTTGCGGGGAGTCTATTGTCTCGAAACTTAAATGAAAATTTGTGAAAGAATCGATCTAAATAAAAACCGCAATCTTCAAAATCGGACTACTCAGCTCACATTATGACACTTCTGATTGAATCCAAAATGCGGCAGATTCCAATACCCGACGCCGTTGTGACATCGTTGAAGGTTATACATGAACGCAGCCTGAATCTCCCTCAGTGGGTAGACACAAATGGCAGCTGCATTCGGGGTCGGTTTGTCCGGGTCGGTACCGCGGCCGAAAACTGCCACCAGAAACTGCGTATCATCAGCATTTTCCACGTTCTGGAAGTTTCTGCCGACGGATGCCAGAAGTTTGCGGCCGACTCGACCGACGTAGGTGGCTCGCAGCAGATTGTACTGGGAATTGTCGGGACCCAGACATTCCAGACCCAGTTCGGTGTAGGAATCGTAGCTGGAATGAATACGGACCACTTGGTTAGATGGCTGGTTGCTACTCTGATCTTTTGCTAAAATGTCGGGTTGTTACCGTTAGTCAAAATGTTACGTCTAGGCATTTCAGCAACAGGTAAAGCGCAAAATGCAGTAGTTTTACCAATAGTTGCAGTAAAACAACAGCAATAGAGCTAACCGAACATCTTTTGTGCACACCCTGGCAATCTTCGTCACGTGTGGTGCACCATGCTCGCTTGGATTGGTCTTCTGAAACGAAATTGGCGAATTTGGCATTTCCTTGCAAAAGTGTAAGAGAAAACTCAGTAAAGAAACCTAAATCCAATGTACAGCCTACCTGCACAGTTGTCCAGAAGGCAAACCCATCGTAGGCAAAGCCACTGATGTAGCGCACTCGGAAGTCGGATCGAAAGTCGGCCAATATCTGCAGTGCTGATTGGCTGGCCACGGACGAGTCATCGACCAGGTGGAATTGTCTGCAACATTTGGTTGATTAGGGCGTAAAACTTCGGTAAATGTGACATTAATCATGTGCTCCGGTGTGCTTGCCAAAAATGGCTTTCAGCAAGAATAACAATGAATACCTTTCATTTTTGGTCAGCGATCTGCTGGCGACGGCCGGGAATGCGTCTCTGTACGTGTCGTACGTGTGCGTGGCACCGACGTACAGCACGTTCTTGTCAATGAATGCTACGGTAGACGCGTTGTGGCTAAACGAGAGATTGCAACATTAAAAAAATGACTGACTATATTGTTAATGGTGGCCGAAAATGCCGTTTTACAATGATGCCACTATAAAGCGGCTGGACTGTACCTGTTGGCAGCGACCGCGGTTGGCACGGGTGGTTGCGGCACGTCAGCACTGATCCTCGTTAGTGCGTGCACGGAGCAGGTGCCTTGACGCACCGAACCACAGACCACCAGTTGATCACGTGACTTGTCCACCAACAGAATCTGATTGTAATTATCCGTCAATGTCCGAGTGTCGTTCTTTGCTTCCGACGCTTGAACGTCCCTTCTCTGTTGACCCTGACTCCCTGACGAGAGAAGGTCACCGTCATCGACCCCCACCCTGAGCAAAGGTTGCGGTCGGCGCGGCTGGATGCAATGCTGGCCGTTCCAGTTGCAATGCGGACTGTCCAGTTCCGGCCCGGTTGTGATGGATTGGAATTTTGTGAAATCGGTCAGATTTAGTTGGACGATTTGATTTGTGCCGCCGACGTACAGGAATGAAGAGTCCCAGTCTGCGGCGAGGTGTTGCAAATGCGAGATCCCGGTCGAAAACCGGATTATCGGATTATCGACGCTCATTGCGCCTGGTATTAACATGGTGAGAAGCAATACTAGGTTATTAATGAATAATGTTCGATCCATTTTTCTTCAATGTTGTTAGATACTTCTGTTCAGTAATACTCGTGATGATTCATTTAAGTGAGGCATCTTTTTCGGGTGATTTTGCCTCGATTAATGCCTGAAATTAAAGGAAGGTTGCGATAAGATTGGAGCAAGATTACAAATTGCTAAATCCACAAATGCACTCGTAACTAACGAGAACAACCAATCAGAAAGGGTCAGGCAAGACGTACACAAAATTTAATAGGCCGCAATTTAGGGTACGATGCGACGAGGTACATATCGGACCGCTAATGAACTGACTTCAGTAACAACACAGAAGGAGACAAAACGGAAGCTACTGCTATCGCGAAAGGATCGAATATCCTCTTTCAAAATAGATGTTCCTTTAAGTGATGGCGAATAAAGGTAGTGGATGACAGCAAGACCTCACTAGCCACTACCCAGGTTTGGACACCGTTTGCAAAATTGGGGCCCAAAGAGTAAGCCACCTGACGGAAACGTTTTGGGCCGACGTTTATATTTTGTGGTAAACTAATAATAAGTTGACGTATACATATGTATATGTTGTATCTGACTGCTTCAATGTGTTCCACTGTTGTTGTTTGGAATAGGCGCACAGGCGCCTTTGTGAGTGTCAGTCAGCAGGCAGGTCTGTCAAAATATTTAGTATCACATCGCACTTCTTTTATACAATTTGGGTGCCCATTGCACACAGCGGTGTTTGGTTACAACAAGGGGCTGTAATAAGCAACGGTTCCAATCGGGAAATATTTTCGGGCACACTATGCGAACCAGGCCGAGTATCTTTGAGCTTTGGACCCGATAACCTTCAAAGGTGCAGCAGGTCCCAAACAAAACGCAGTAGCGCGGACACTTTGTTTATGAGTTTCGGTTATTATTATGAACGCTCGACACAACAAAAAGGATAAAATAGCGCCTAATAATGAAGGGTATGGCAGCACGTGCCAGCGTACGAGCACTTTGGAGTTTTAGACAGGCGATAAATTTTTAGCCATTTTCGGGGCATACAGTATCGGTGGCTTTTGCTAAGTAGGTAAGTGGCAGAAGAACAAAAGAATGCAAAAATTGACCCATATCCACCAGCAAAACAGCAGATGCGCACGGCACATGACACAGATCACAAAAAGAGATCAAGAGAGACTATTTTTGTCGCGCTTCGCGCGAAAAATCAAAAGGCAAACGCACTGACAGTGAATGCTGCGTGCACACTTGATTATGCATTGGAAATCACAACAAAACCAGATTGCACCGCCAGAAGGGATGGAATGAGGTGAAGAATATACCGCGATTTCTTTCCGCGTTTATGCACTAAGTGACTGGTGGTCGATGGTCATTTGGTGGGATACACTCGCTTCACGGTTACGGTAAGAAGGATCGGTACTCATTAATCGTCCATCTTATGAGCGGCTAAGAAACAAAGAGGCGCAAATCTGTGATTTCTGGAAATGGCGATAGCTGCGTATCCACTTTATCAAATTATGCAAAGCTATACTGTATAACAGGGGACAAATGTGCTCTTATGTTTCTTTTTTGGCATGATACTTGTTGTTTTTGGGGCCAATTCGGTACAAACATCGCAATCGCAAATAGCATTTCAAAGTCACATCGGAACAACCAGGAAGATTTGTTTACAGTCACAAGAGATGATTCAAAGTCATTTCCATGCATCGAAGAGAGAGGACTACACTCTCGAAATTTAATAAGAGCCAATCCGAACCGCACGGCCTAAAAGGAAACAAGCAATTTAATGTGATCGTGTTTACGACTATCAGTGTCACGGCCCCTTTAGTACCTAGTGCGGTCAGCTTTCTAATAAGTCGCAAAACAAATAATACACCTAAATTTGATGTGGACCAAGCCCGCTGGTTTAAAATCAGGGCTTCATGCCAGAACCTTCATTTGTACAAAGCATGCCAGATATATGAGCATGAAGCCGAAAGGTCTAAATGTCATATTATCGGACTGCTTGCAAGTCGATCTATACGTAAAGAAGGGACCACAAGTGTTCCGAACAAGCTAAAATCCACGCACAGAGACGTCATAAGCGGTCATGACATTTTTATCTGCTCGCGGTGGGCGGGTACGGGTGTCAGCGGAAAGCAGTTATGGCAGTTTTCGATAGCCATTACCGAATGCAAAAGTGACATGACACGCATGCAAAGTAGACAGTGCTCTGGTTTCCCACCACTTTCTGCTACTAAAAGTAATTACTCAGTCAGTCTCTCCGCCATAGCTTCGTGGGAGAGTGGCTTACTACGAAAAGCATGTTGTGTAGGGGTACCAACAGCAATTAAGACAAGGAGAACTGCCGAATATAGTAAGCGGGAACTCGGTTTAAGGTTCGCTCTTCTGTTTTAGTATGCAGCGCAGCTGAGATTCCTACAGCTTTTGACAGTAGTACGCAAGGCGACAGCCCGTGGAGAAACGGAAGTGTGGTAAAGGGACACACAGTTGAACGAAGACTTGCATATGCAGTACTGGGATAGTGCCATGCGCGCTTTTGAATTGCAAACTTCACAAAAGGAAGTATAAGTCGAACTCTGCGCAAACACTGGCAAGACGTAAGAATTACGGTCGTATAGCACTCTCGGGGCGATGTACTTTGCATGTATAGCATACCTACCCAAAGGTGTAGTTGATACTCCACTCAGATACGCCGTAGGGCCATTTCGGCGGACAGAAAACACTCCGCGCAGCATGCATGCAAAATATAAGTAAATTCGGAATGCTAAAACAAGTCGTACACACATGTCTATAGAAGCTATAGAAGTTCCGATACTCTTAATATCGGGCGGACGAGCCGAGACCACATTTGTTATTGCTCGCGCTGGCTACTCAAAATGACAGGGCCACCTTGGTATGGAATGCGAGAGCCCAAAGTCACGTCTCTGATATTAGTCCGGGTTCGGACCGCCTATTTTGATGGATTGACATGATTTGTAGCCAAAACAACTATCCTAGCATGCCCCCACTGATATGAGTTTATGAGTTGTGCATGAGATGAGCTCGCAAGACAAGAGTATCAGTCACGGGCATTATATTTGTCCAGTTGGAACGCCCCAGACCGACTTCTTGTTGTGTTGAAATAAAAGTTATATGGGTTTGGTCAAAAGTTGACTTGCGACAGTTTCAGGTATGTATACTTGCATGGCTCCGGGCCCTACCACATTCGTGGAGAGTAAACATGCAGTCGTATGATGCCGCCAGCTATGACGAGAGTAAACAAACGTACAGTAGCCTACGGCCCAGTGGTTATGATGGACTCATTCCAAGCATATAAGGCACTGATATTGAAAATCCATGAGCGCAATGGTCAGAATTCAGAACTCAAACAATGTATGTACATAACAAGATCATGCAAAAGAGAAAATGAAAATGCAAAGCTCTCCGTGGTTTCTTTAACCACAGCAGGGAAAACAAGAAGCTCAGTTTGTTTTGGTTTGCACCGGCACGGAATGTAACTTGATCCGGGTCTTTGTATAAGCCATACATACCATATCTTTATCATGGCAAGCACAAAACTGTGCATTATTTTGACAAATAAAGAAAGTATAAAAATGTAGGCTCGTTTTACAGAAATGCAACTGCTATAGTACCTACTTACGTACAATACAGCACAATTCATGAGGCTACGGCACTGCGTAAGACCCATGTTTAAAGGGTGTCACAAATGGGCGCTACTATGACACAATCGACGAATTAGGCGTCGAGGATAACAAATGCTGGCGCCGCGCAATAGTGAAAAATTAATGAAAATTGTCTGTGCCTAATAGGAGCAGTCACCTGCTGTCCAACTCAACTGTTCAGAGTTTTCGCCCATGAGACAGCTTGCAAGTCTTCCTCACAAGCCTGTTCATGCGACAGAGTCCTTACTGCTAAATGCGAGTTCTAATTTCTTAACTATGATTGATGCAATGTTTTAGGTGCACTTAATCGAGTCCGTGGCACCGCCTAACACCGACTCGATGGTTGGTCATATGGGGCTAAAAGGCTCAAATACTCAGTCGCAATGTTTGACACCATCCATGAAAGTATGGGCTTTAATGGGTACCCTTAAGCTTCTTGAAGCAACGTGCTAGCTACGTAAGAAGACACGAAATAACCAGTGGCACCCACGAAGAGGATCCGAATTCAGTTTGACGATGTGTCTTCATTAGAAGGTCGATGGCTTTCCATTGGATACCCGTGGCTAACATAGGATTATGTGATCTTGGGCACAGAGCACGAGATTCAAGTGACATGCCAATGAGCTGATAAAAAGGCACCCAACTACACAGAGTTCATCTAAGCTCACAATTGAGGCACACTTGAGGACCGAGTCCAAAACTGAATGCAAGTGTAAATGTGTGACTTTAACAAGGCCAATCTATGATGCTCTCTGTGCTTTTGGAAAGTCCCATGACACATTCATGCTTTGCGGTGTGGTGTAGGCAGAGGAGATCAGATATTGGGTTTAGACCATGAATAATATCTGAAAATATTCATGGCCCCAATACCCAGTCCATTGATAGAGATACTGGCAGCTGGGTGGTCCTATTGATGCCAAAGGCGTGAATGCCAAATGCTCTGCGACACAACCCAATGCAACAGCGTTTTGCTTGTGCAAATCCCGACGAAAATTCCGAGACATAAGCCTCACTTGTGACTTTGGTGTTTGTGGGAACCCTGCAGTTCCAGATATTATGTATAGTTCAAATACGGGGGAAGGACAATGGAATTGCAGACTCAACAGCATGAACCGATTTCAATACCGCGCCATAAATACACCATTTCTTTGCCTCGATATCAATGAGTATGCATGCGCGCTTGTTAAGAAGCTGCAGGAATGATGTAAGATATATTACGAAGCTAAGGCGAAAATGGGCCACATTTTGGCCACGCGCTTTTCTCATGGGAAGCGTTTGTTGTACGCGCGCTGCCAAACCAAGAGGAAACCATTAGCGCGCTAGGCGTAAGATGCCCCGAAAAGCAAGGCGCTTAGTTTGGCTCTTACGTTGACGGTACGTTATGTCGTTCGTGTTTATCACAAACAACAACAAATGGAAATTAGCGAGCCGCCAGAATTTCGACCTGCTTGGCTACCGTTGCTTGAGGGAAACGGAAAAGTATTTGATATCGGAAACCGTGCCCAGAAATTTATGTCTAGAGATCGCACATGTTTCTTAGTGTATCGCATACGCATGTGCTGCATCGATACCAAGCACACGGAAGATTGATAGCGATGGATATAAGTTATGGCATTTTTTGGCTAAAATGGACAAAAAGCCACTTAATAAAAAGAGCCACAAAAAATCAGATGGTGGACTACAGTTTTGTATGTGAGAGCAATTTAGCACCGTTAAGCAATCAATCTTATTTTAACCTTTGGCAAGCGTCCGGTAAAAGCACATGGCTTGTTAGCGGGGACTCAAATCTATGAAAGAAGCGTAGATTCAATCTAATGAAATTGGCAAGGGCTTCCATCAGAGACGTTGGGTCCTCTCGCGTTCAGGGGCATGAAGTGACCGTGTGAACACTACTACCCCTGCTCCTTGCACCCAACGATTTCAAGCAGTGAAGAGGCTTTGTGTTTGTTTTCTGCTGAACGCACATGTTACAGTGCTTCATGTTCATAAGCACTCAACGCACAATCAACAATATTGCAAAATCGGGACAGAATCTAACCGTTCATTTCCATCCCTACAGTATGCCTGGGTTTAGCAAAATTACAAATCTCGTCCCATACGGTTGCTTCAGAATCGATTAGAAATAAACAAAAGATGTGATGCCCATCTATAGACGGTTGCGGATAATTGACCAAGCTGAGCTAACTGGACCACCGTCACAGCTAAATTAGCTTGTTGATAGATGACCCCTAGGGCACTACATGCGTGACACGAGGGATTAAAGGGGCGAGGACACTACTAGTGGGTACAGTCGCAAAAAATATGATTTATCAATAGCCACGGACCCAATAAATGCGCCTTTAAGCTGAAACAGACCCAAAGGTGCGCTTTGAAGCAGATGATAGCCCAAAACATCGGCTGAGTACAGACAACGCAATAATTACGGCATAGCGCTGTTAATTATTATTGATGCGTCTTTGAATTTGGGAATACTGTAAACTGCATAAATGACCGAAAATAAGCGTGTTTCAAGAGGTATTTTGGGTCCTTGAGTTGAGACACTTGAGAAACATCAATAAAAACCACGCATGAGATTACAACCGGCTGTAACTCCAGCATCAAAAACGTTCGAATGTCGGAGTTAAAAGAATAGATCAAAAAACAACGCGTCTCGATTGTTATTAATGGTTCCCGTCACCTTGCGTTCACTGTGTAAAACAGCGAAGGTGCACATGAACTTGAAAGAAAACCGAGCAAAACTGAAGCTGTTGATGGGGCCGAAACACACTTTTCCATGTACAGTACCAGCTGCAACTCTGGGTGAATTCTGCCTTTAAGCGTGCAGGTGCAGCACGCGTGCGTATGCATGCACGCCTTTGACGCCTGCACACAAAAGTATAGGAGGCCGAATGCACCACATGCACCGCGTGCACAGTGCTGAAGTGGTCAAAGGCGTGCACGGGGCGCACGCGCACGCACGCGTGCGTATGCGTGCACTGCGCGTGCACCGTTGGGTGGCTATACATTGTGCCCGTAGGCGTCAAAGGCGGGCATGCGTACGCACGCGTGCTGCACGCGTACGTGCAGAATTCACCCAAAGTTGCAGCTGGTACTGTATCTTTTTTGTTCACAATGTGCACCAAACCAAAAAACCAAAACATTTTTACCCGTCACACCGACACAGAACACCATTCGTTTTAATGGAGGGTCGTATTTTAACAGAAAAACTTTTGCTTCTTCATGGCGAGCGACCGAACCGTAGATGCTTATCTGGCTGATGCATGTCGACACTAGACACGATAAAAAATTTCACTTTAATCGAATTACTTGCGCGGCCCTCTGTTTATGGCCAAGGACTTCCTAGTTCGCATATGCTTTCTTTCTCGCGCGGAGCGCGAAATAATTTTTATTCCTTTCTCTAAAAGAGCGCGAACCGCGGGCCGACGGCATGATTCGTTTTCTTGCTTTTTTGGGCTGAGAACACAAACACTGCTTGTATCAATCACTACTTTTGTATAAGCCTCCAGTAATAAATAGGAATTCAATTTTCTGCAAAACGCACCATTGGACATTGTATATGTATGTATCTGACATTGCAGACCCACTGGAAAGGACTTTATTCGTTCAAATGTTAAACAAGAGACAAAATAATTGAAAGCTATTTGATCGATATCGCGCTATGAACTGAGCTCAACATGAGATTTATCAGGCGCAGCGCAACCCACAAGAAAAAATTCGAACATATCCGTAATTTTTCACGATTAATTTTTCTAAAATTCAATTTCGACCTGTTGCACCAAGACAGCAATGCGGCAAAGCCACAAAAAGAATAAGACCAAGAGGAAAAAACCTACAGAGATTGATTAATGCAATTTATATGGTGCATTTCAGAGATCGTAAAATTAATGATTGCAGATGAACACAAGGATTCCTGTTGATGTGGTTGAATGAGGCAAGCAAGCTCTTTGTTTCACTCCATGCACCGATGTTCCTCATCTGCAAAATGTTTCAAAGCAGCATGATCCCCCCCCGCCCCCCCCCCCCCCCCCCCCCCCCCCCCCCCCCCCCCCCCCCCCCCCCCCCCCCCCCCCCCACGCGAGCGACCATATGGGACATTATAAAAACAAACGCCCAACTGCACGAAACAACAATGCAACACAAGCCACATGAGAGAAAGAGATAAAAATTCAAAATCACAGCTAAACCACGTTACAGCATAAGCAACGTATTGGAATGGAATTGAGATGGACATGACACCATCTGCATAATGCAGCGGGGTGCAGCACAATGTAACATCTGCTTCGACTATGTATGTATGACTGCTTGGATAAAATTTATGTGAAAAACACCGTTTAACACTGAATTACAGCCAAAAACGCTCAATTGTAACCAAAGACTGACCTTGCTCACAAAGTAATAGGTACAGTACGCACTCTTGATACCCAATTACAGTATTTTTTCATTTCGAAATAACGCATGAGTCGCCTCGCTTCGTTGAAAAACAAACTTCTTTGAGGAAAACATCTAAAACCCGATTCTCTTGGGGATTACTAAAGAGTTCCAGCATGTAGCGCACGAGGAGACGCATGGAAAATGCAAAACTTGAGCCTGTCGCACGGAGGTCTAAGTCATGACTAAGAGGTCTCCAACTCCATTCCAAACTGGGTAAACAAGTAGTGCCACTATTGACTTTAGGACCACGTCAAATCCGAAAATTGATGGCCGTTTTCAAATGGAAATTGCTTCCATTCCGTGACGGTGGTCAAAGCCTCTTACCCACGATCGGTGAAGGAGAGAGTTTTTTACTCTTCTTTTGCAAGGGGAAGATAAGATAGATGTGGCCACGACAATCGGCACGGATTAAAAAAGGCCGACATAGAACATTTTTGTCGAGTGAGCTTCAATCACAAATACATGTGCAAGAAAGTCAAGGGTCAATGTCAAATGCCAAAACTTTGAGTCACTCAGACAATAACAAAACGAAAGGTCCAACTGGTATGAACGACCGAGGAAGGTGTTAGGGTTATGGGCCCATTATTATCCATTCATAGTCCTCTCCACTCATATAAAAAGACCGCGACGTAGGTACAGCCGTAGTAATAATCATTCTAAGACACACACATTAGGACAACCATAGTCGTTAAGATGAAAATGGGCTCAAAGAGATCTACCGCCCTCACCCCAATCTTTATGTGACAGCTTCTGTTCGCCCCTGCGACCATGCAGTATGAATAAGGTGCTCTCTATTCATTTGCCTAACACTACAACTCAAGAGTGACGTATCCCTCATACAGAAACGTGTTTATTTTTTGTCTATTATTATCCCTGTGGCACAAGCCCTGAGGCAAAATGAGAGATTTCCACCCTGCTGGTCACTCGTTCGTATAGGATAGGTTGGATTGAGGAAAGGGGCGCGAACAATGCATGGCTGGGGTGGTTGGTGTCAAGTGGCTCTTGGACCCCATGGGTGGTTTGATTGTATTGTTGATTGAGTCAATGTTATGTTTGTTTGGCAATGAATACGCGCAACCAGAAGCGCCAAAAACAGGAAATACGGTACTTAGGTCAGTTGGGCCTTTTTTAACTGCGGCTGTCAGTTGTTGCTGGGTGTGTGCTGGATAGAGTCTCACAACACAACCAAAAATACCCAACTCACAAACGATTGCCACTGTTAGATCAAAAACGGACTTACGGCGTAATGAATAAGCAATTAGGCAAACCCAATCGTAATGGATACACTCAAATACCCTTGCATAAAATTCCGAGCATACAGTGCTTGGTGTCACTATCAATTAGACGATAGTGCACCAGACTTGATAGCGGCAGTCAATTGGTGCTGGTTTCTTGGGGGCCCGGAGTCGGCGATGTAATGTGAACAACGGGCAATGTTTCAATCTGGGATCAATGGTCTTGGTATATTATGGAAGACGCCTATCGGGGAAACTGCAGCACACCTAAATAACATCGGATGTGATTACAGCTCTAGATCGGATATATTATTATTGCATTCTGTAGCCGCCGAAAGACTGAAAACGTGATCTTGTGACCGAAGGCCGCGTTTATCGAGTACAGTGAGAGTGCTAAACGTTTATGGGCAAATGTACTGATGGTACCCAAAGTGACCACAAGATATAGCCGATTGCGACACTTGCCTAAATAGATTTATGGAAGTGGACGCTGGGCATGATCCTTCGCATAATCGTCACCGAAGGTCAGTGCAAATACATTGAATGCGCGCTGAACGCAGTAAAAGTGGGCGTGAAAAGTCATTACCATAACAATTTATATTTGTATTATGGCATACATTGCAGCGCGGTGCATGCACGGGGCCGCATGCGAACTGCATGCACGTGCATGCATCCATGCGCCATTGCTTATTCATATCCAATATACACATAAATGAAGAATCAATGCCACACTATGCACACACAAAAAGGCTCTTGCATAAATAGTTGTAATCTGAGAAGGTTCGAAGGTTCACGCCAGTCCAAAAAGCAAATTAGTGGTTTCTGGTGAACCCATCATCTGCCATTGCTGTGTAAATGCGAACTACATATATACGAAAGGTTTGATTGGACCAGCGCAAATGCCCTTCATAGCAATGTTAGGCAGTGTTCTTTATAAAAGTCTGAAATCACAATTTATTTTGGCACCCGGCATGAAACTGCGCGTTTGACATCAGATGTCACACGAAGAATGCCCACCTGGTGTGTGAGATTGCTAGGGTTAGAGAAAAAATGATGATGCGTTCCTACACCCAAGTATACAACACCTGTGAAACGGACAAAAACACGGCATGCTGGCACTACGATGGCTCGTGCTTCACAGGCACGCATCTTCATATTATGGCACTTGGGTCTTTTTATTTTGCGCGCGCTTGCTATGCTTGCTGGGCTGACTGGCTGCAGGCGAAAAAACAACAGATTTTTGAAGCGCGCACGATTATGAACGCAATTATGAAACTGCTATTCATAACTGATGAAGTCAATGGGGCTCCGGAAGGTCTGAGAATTTTCGGAAAAGGAAGCTAATGATAAAATGAGTACCATTTAAAAGAGGCTCTCTTAAAAGGCCTTGGCACCCAATACAATAAGAAACATGGATAAAGAGGGAACATTGCTTCTTTCAGCTGTCATTTCTTGCTTGTTAAGCCAGGAACGCAATTTTAGCTCATGTGACGTGACATGGTTACGGTAGTAGTACCACAATAATTCCAGAACGGAATGAACACAAGTGCCTCCTTCTGGACTAGTGCATCATGACCCTGTAGAAGAATATCATTAATAACGGGGAGCGCATCTACATTCCAAAATCCTTTGTGAACAAAAAATGGCTTTCTTCGACTGGGGCTCGAACCCAGGTCCTCCGCCTAACCGGGGCATTGCTCTACCAATGAGAATATCATTGTCAACTTGTCGTATAATAGCTGGACCGGAAAGGCCTACAGACAGCAGGATAAAACAGCAGGTCCAGAATCAAATTAACCCCACCATAACAAATCGGCAGCCTACAAATGAGCACATTCAGGAACGCCAAATCACCTACAGTATATAGTTACTGCTACCATACCAGGATGTCCAGGGGCGCATGCTTATTGATCGTACCCATTAACTTCCCATACGACACAATCAATGACCAGAGAATATGCAAACAAAGAGCCAAAGACCGCCTCAGTGGCCGGTAGCAAATGGTCGATTTGCATATTATGAGTTTCATTCGGGTAAATGCTGCTGCTCAATTCAATATCAGTATCGGTGAACCAGAACAGCATGGGTATACTATAACATTCAGGCATCCCTAAGTGTGTTGAAACATCAACTGGACAAAAGAATGGTGCCCGAGATTTGATTTTCGACCATTGCTACAAAAACACAAACGCTTTTCACAGACCGCAAAAAGTGCACTACTTGTGGTCTCAGCCTGGCGGTGGAGTAGCGCGTACACTTTTTTACAATCGCTGCTACTAATTGTAAATGCCACTGGTGCATGGCGAATGCGGATTTGGGTCACGCGCACAAAAAGGGCCAAATGGTAATTTGCTGCTGCATACAGACAGGAAAGCGGGTTGGTTTTTTCGGATTCGGCAAGTCTTGTGTACGGAAAAGCAATAGCAGCCCAGAGAATAATAGGAATGGGAATTCCAGCATGCCGTCGGACAGCTCTATGCACCGAAATACAGTGGCTTCGAAATATTCATGAATGGACTTCATGAGCAACAAGGGCAAACCTTAATCACCGCTTCCAATATTTTTTTTTTATTTTTGGTTTCCGTACAGAACGGCGCTCATCCGACCACGCAACAAAAAAAACGATGTTCTTTTCTTAGCTTCAGTCATACCAGCGAATTAGATAAATGGTCATACCAGCGAATTCCCAAAGCCATAAACCTGCAGCTGGAAGCGGTCTTGTTCGGGACCATTAACTTTTGATGACAGCCTAATAACACGTCGTTGAAACGCGTAAACGCGACACGGTGGCCGGTTTTAAGACAAATTTTTATCGGTGTTCACTTCACGTTAAGATGAAAATTCTTGGGAGCCATAAAATGTAAAAAGCATACCAATCCATTAAAGATGGAACCCACGAACTAAAAAGGCAAACAGTCGCCACGGCAGGATAGCCCGTAATTTCAAAAGGGCAATACCCGTAAACTGAAGTTTAGCTCTTTTTTTGATTAAATCGTTAAAATAAAGGCCACCCAAATAGTAACGCATACATAGTGTTCAAGGTGGAAAGAAAACAAGAAGTGTGGAGTTTAGTACCGATAGCTATAAAACAGAGTTCTTAAAAAATTTCGAGCTTTATTAGAGGCAGCCGAATGGAAGAAAGGCGCATAAAATATCGGAAGTAACGGAAACAATA
>JASAMV010006592.1:0-67653 GCA_030248065.1 Rhynchonema sp. JSB1_4
GGCGAAGCAATGTCCGAAGCGGTAACGCGAGAAGCACTGAAGATGAAAGGCCGCAGGTTCAAAACATTCACGCGCGCAGCTAACTTTGTTTTATCTTACTAACTATTAATGAATTCTGGGTAACATTTTTCAGCCTTTTTCGTGTTTTTATTTGAGAGCTAATTATTAAGCACAGGTGCGGTTCGCAGTTTATGCGCTGTGATGTCATTCATGATAAAATACCCACAAGATATCAACTTGTTAATTAAAATTGCTGTTGCTCTCTAACATTCGAAGCTTTTTCCGCATGTATAATTTGACTTTCGTGGGAAAGTTAAATAGTAGTTTTTACGTAACATTGAATCCAAGATCAGATGCAGCGGCCAACACCAAAGCAATCTGGAGACTGATGTTTGACACTTATTTCGTTGCTGAAGCTGAAGGGACAGGTTGCATGGAAGTTCTGGTACTAAACCAACAAGTGCCATTCTCTGAGACGATGCGCAATCAGTGCGCTATAAATGATGGTACCTAGGGTGTCAAATACATACCTGGCGGTAATTAAAAAAAAATAACTTGACAAGTTACCATGTTCCTCAAAAGCATGGACATGCGCGTGGGGCACTGCGTTGGTTTTGTTTCAGTGGTGGGTGAAGACGCAGACACAAGCGTGTCTCCATTGTTAGAACCCATAGTGAAATCGAAACACAAAATTGGCCTTATGTCACGATAACCACCGACTCATATATCCTGCCAAAAAGTACAGCATCCTTAAACTAACCCCCACACCTCATTGCGCTCATGTGCGTTGATTACTTGAGAAAAGTCTGATGGTCGACATTTTCTTAGTTAGAACCATTGCTTGCCGGAACTGAAAACTTTCTGTGGCTGATTTATCCCGGGTTCTCTGTTTGGCGCTTGCGCGATATAAAAGAACGACACAAGAAAGAAAAATGCCCCAAGGGGCATAAAAAAAATATGGTTCCCTGGCTGACTGGCATAAAAGAACGATACTAGCTTGCACCACTTTGCTGATGTTTCATTAGGCACTGGAATAAACGTAAGTGTGTTCTGAGCTGTTTGATACCGAAACAGTAGACATTGAACCATATTCCCGGCGCGAACTCTTTTGAATCAACACCCAGCCGATATCGAAACTTTCGTGCAAACCCACATATTTAGGCAACTGTTTCTTCTTTTCAACCTCACGACGGTAACTGTGCAGTCTTCGGCTGCGCACGATGGTTCAACAAGGAGAGAAATAAAGAGAATATTGCAATCTTTCAATATCTCCGTGCCCTGTGTCTCTGGTGGCAAGACAGCACGCGCCGGGAATATGGTTCAATGTCTACTGTTTCGGTATCAAACAGCTCAGAACACACTTACGTTTATTCCAGTGCCTAATGAAACATCAGCAAAGTGGTGCAAGCTAGTATCGTTCTTTTATGCCAGTCAGCCAGGGAACCATATTTCTTTTATGCCCCTTGGGGCATTTTTCTTTCTTGTAAAAAAGATGCAGCGGATGTTTCCAGACACAAACACTACTTCTATGATGGTCCAAACTATGGTGATACCTGAAAAAAAATTAGTTTTGAGTTCCGCAATTCAAAAAATGACGTGACCAAGACTGCAAACAAACCCATGCCCAGCATCAGGGGATCGAAAGCGGCCATGGGATGATCGTCCACGGTGTTACGCTTAAATCGACCCGGTCCGTCCAAGATTGCTTCCAGATTCTGGGTGTCGCCATCTATAAATGTTGTGAGACACTGCTTTTCTGTTCGGTCTCCACCAGATAGACCCGAAACCCGACACATAAATTTTATTCTATGTCCATGTTTCGAGTTTCGGATTTTGAAAACAAAAACCCGAAACCCGAAACACAAAGCATGATACTCGAAAATGTTTCCACTGACTACATAAATTGTTAACGTCAGCTACATAAGTGGCAAGACCGAAACATTTCGATTATCATGCTTTGTGCTTCGGGTTTCGGGTCTATCTGGTAGAGCCCTTCCTTTGTTCTTATTATTGGCTTTATTGGAAAAGAACAGTAGTTTTGACGGAGATACCAGACAATAAATAAAAAACAGGTTAGTGTGGAAGCACCTATCCTTTTATGTCGAAACAAAGAGAAAAACGAGCATCCTTTCATAAATTATCACATACCGTCGTCATCAAGAAGTCGATCGATCCAGGCGTTGGCAGATGCGACAGCGCAGATCAGGATCAGTACTTTCAACATTTTCGTACTCAGGCGAGTGTTCAAGCGCACAATGTTCGTAAAAAGTGAATGAAAACTATTTTATTGAACTAAAACAGAGCTGTTTGTTCTGTACCTTTATCTATGTTTTTGCTGTTCACTCAGCGACAGCGCATGCATCCGTTGTGATGGTAACCGCGAAGCACTATTTAGTCGATTTCTTATACGTGTACCTGCAAGTGATTATTGAAATACTAGCTGAGCTTGAGCAGAAAGGGATGACGGAAATAACAGCAAAGAAAAACAAAAGACAAAAACGCCAAACTTGAGAGCAGCAACGTGCTCCAATGTTCAAATGTAGGTATTCTCTCGCTGATTTTCTGTTGCTAGGCTATGTCCCGCCGACACAGGTATTGACCATGGTGTAGTTGATTGAAAAATGAGCGCCAGTGGCCGTTTGCTGGGACTTCTTGTCACGTTATAGTATGTTGATGCAATCGTTTCTATGATTGCAGCCGCTAACAGCTTACTGTATGTACAGTGCTCTCTCTGGGTGCTGTCTTGTGGACATGCTTTACACAAAAGATGATAGATCAATAACGATACGATTTAGCCTTGTGGGCACGCATTGCGTTAGATCTGTGGATGCAGTTTCGGCCCAGAATGCCAGACTGCAATGGCGCCCTGCGCCTTATGTCATTGACAAGGCCCAGGGCGCCATTGCAGTCTGGCATTGCATTGGGTGTGCTTGTGGCACGCATAACGCTTTGCGTAGTGCGATCGAGGTCCAAACCCACTGAGTCTGGCATTATGGGCCGAAACTGCATTCACAGATATATAACGCAACGCGTGCCCACAAGCCTAAATCTAAATCTATGTCGTATCGTATCGTTATACAGCGCTGTTACTGACATGTCTGTACTTCTGTACTGTGCTTGCAATCACCTCACATTGCACACTGAGTGAGTATGAATCAAACAGAACTCGAAAGGGAGCGAAAGGGAATATCACTTCACTTCCTCGTCGCAAAGGTACACACACCATCCACCGAGACAACGTCCTTCAGTAACGCCCGGCGGTGTGATATTGTGTTTTGTAAGCTGCCGTGTTATGAACATTTGCGACTCCTTATGCTGGTCGAACTACAGCATAATCCTAACAGCAATGATGTGATAACTTCCCCACACCACACTCTTAACCAAAAAACACAACCCATCATCTTGCTGTGCTCCAAATGGACCAAATGCAATACGTGGACAAGTATTTGGTCAAGGTCACAGGGTGATCAAAACGATGGTCACTGCATATCAAGTTTGTATAACGCGCTCTTACGCATAGGTACATACCATACGTATATGCGGTGGACATCAGAATTGCATTCTTGGAATGTAAAAACGGACAGAAAGGTGAAACCAGGTTTCGTCTGCAGTGGCACTTGTAAAAATCGTTTTACAGCAAGACTTGATTTCAAGCGCGACCAAAAATGACGACCGATACAAAAGCAAATTGCGCTGAAACATCAGAGGTCACAAAATATCGTCTGCTGTGCTCACTCACTTTTCTTCTTGGAGCGTCGAATTTGGTTCTGGCTACAGTTCTAGTGAGTCAATTTTGTTTGAGGTGTGTTTTACCAGGGAATTGACACATGAGATTTATGAATCGCACTCGGAAAACTGCTGCATTTGCATTAAGTGCATTTCAGGCATTTAGCTTCTGCAGCACGTTCCTAGTTCCCGAACAAGGTTGCACCAGTAGCAGTGGTACAAGCTTGCGCACAAACCGCACAACACAAACACCGGTCCTGGCCCGAAACAGTGACGCTGAACCGACGGTTCTCGATTATTCTCAATGCGATAAGAAGTCATTTTCGAATGAAACAAGGTTTGACTCAATCACGCCGTATGTTTTTTAAATGCCAATCGCTCTGTTTGGTTCATTGCAGTCGCGTGCTTGTTTGCTAAAAAAAATAACAGCTCAACTTTGTATCCATGTGCGTAAATAATGTTCAGATCAGCACTATCCCGGGCGACATCAATTGGCTGCCAGCAGAAAATCATCGACACTGAATGCAGGATACAAAATCGAACATTGACACCTCCAAGACTGCACGCTGCGTGCACCGAACGAGGTGTAGAATTCATTTGTGAAGTCAAAAAAACATGCATGGTTTATTTTCAACCATGGCGTTTTTCTATTTTGCATAGACAATAACAAGAAGGACACAGTATTCAAATCGATATGGGCATGATAGCGAGAGTAGGCGTGGGCGTATTACTGTGTTCATCTTTGACCACTTATCTTTTCACAGGATGGAGATTTTTACGTAGCCTAGCCTAAATAAACATGATGCTTCACGCGTGATTTCCGTTTGACATTGCTTCAGATACAGAAAGCTCGTAATGTTTCAGTCAACCATCTGGCCAATTCCTACCTGGGTTGTTACATGATCTTGGAGCCATACATGCCACAGCACATGAGGATGACAATATTCCAAAACACACTCAGAAGAATGATCACTGACAGGGACCCTATTACGTGCGTCGAGATGTGCTTGGAACACAGATATCAAGTGGCTGGTAAGTCATTTTCAATAAAATTTATGTTTTGCCGAGGAAACAGGAAACAACAGTCTCTTTATTACTGTACTTGCGGTGACTTTATTACTTGTGGTGAAACATTTCTCACTTTCTTCAGCGCGTGGCGAAATATATCAAACGTGCGATAAAACTGTTTTTTGAAAATGTTGCGCACTATAAAAAAAGGCAAATCTCAGGCGATCCACTATCTCGAATGTCGAATTTGCATTTGTAACAATTGAATCAGTCAATGCACGAGAATCAAGCAATCTACCGCTCTATGAGGAATCAATCAAAATTGAAGAAAGTAAAAAAGCTAAAAAATATTCATGTTCACCAACACACAGGGGTTGTCAACGGCGGTCGTGTGTGCATTTGTGGCTACCCGGACCGCTCACTGCCTCACAACGGCACTCATTTGACCAAGTATCGTTTGCACGACTTTCTGTGCGCTACAAGTCTATGTGAAACATCAACCGACCATTTATGCGGAGGCCGATTCGGCATGGCACTGTATCACACCGGGTTGGGATGTGAGTTTCAGGGTTTGCGTGGAACGGACAGTCTTTCTTCATTTTTTTGGCATCAGTGGTACATAGGATCTGCCGTGGTGCATTCACACTGACGATGACCTTGTGAACCGTCGAGCAGTAATATTCAGAACGGTAAATCTGAAACAGATATATACGTGAACTGCATTAGCTGCATCATGTTTCACTTCAGCGCATATGTACGTTTCGACTCCATGATCGAGTACGGACGGTGTTCCAGGGCATCTTCGGAATGAATTCACCAAAATCACAGAAAAAAAACAGTTTGTTCCAGATCACCCAATAGTCATGCCTCACCAGATCGACCCCGGCGCCTACCCGTCATATCAGCTCGCAAAAGCCGAAAATCGACCGCTGGTGAAAATTCTGTTCCTTCTGATGCTGAATGGACGAAATGTGCGTCAAATACGCCGCTTGTTGAAACATTTGTACGCGCCCCACCACTTCTATTACGTGCACGTGGATGCGAGACAGAATTTGATGCATGATGGTTAGGACAAGGGCGACAGTTTTGTGGAAAGTTCGTGAGTAAGTGTGGGGTCATGCGGTGCCTTGCCAGCACTGACGAATGCCTGATGTACCGTGCGTCTCGGCCTGTGCAAACAGCAGGACGAAACGGCTAGCATTCAGTGCAGAATGCTTTGCTTAGCGACATGTGGCCATTGAGTGGTTGACGGTGACATGCATGGTTGGTTAGGCACTTCAAATGGGGCATCCTTGAGCACCCAAATCGATGGTTCACGTCATTATTTTCCAGTTTGACTGTGGGGAGGTATACCCCTATGATAACAAACAGGATCCACAGGAGCGCGCACTATTTTCAGCCATGCTCGAAATTCAGCGCCTGATTAGCGATCACAATAACGGCACAGTCAATTTCTTCGTGACCGACAGAAGATTTGCGAACGTTTGGGGTTGGTACATGGTTTTGAGCATGAATAAATAGCTGGAGAAAGCAGAATTTAAACTTGAAAATAATTGTTGAATGTAACCAGCTGAAGCTGACAAGGTTGTCAGACTTTGAAACATCAACTAATTCCTCCAGGTGGCACATCTCACCTGCAGATGTACCTATCGGCAGTAAATGAATCGTTGGGCATTTGGACTGACTGGGATTACGTAATCAATTTGAGTGAAACTTGTGCTCTGATAGCACCGATGGAGCAATTGGAAGTGCTACTGGATCGGTTAGGGGGGGGGTTATTTGGAAATATTTCCATTTTGTTGTGATTGAAATTTTTGTGGTGGTGTAAGATTTATATTTGAACAGATGCTTTACGCCAAGTTGCATGAAACATTACATGTTCAGCTACCGTGGCCACAACTTCATTCGTCCGCTACGTGAGGTAGCAAATTTTTACGAACGAAAGCAGGCACTGAATCGCGTATTTGTACAATGCGACGATTACATGTTCTCATTGGGAAAACGGTTGGTTGTTGCTACAATATACTGTTGTGTTGAAACATCGGGCAAGCAAAAGAGTCAGCAGAGTAACTGTTGCCTTTGTTCGCACAAACGAATGTTGTCCTGTTATGGCCGATGTGCACCTTGCCATTGCCAGGTCAGGTTGGTTGGGGTGGTGGGTTTGACATTATGACTTGCCATCAACTATTTTTGCTCATTACACAACTGTTGTGAAGCGGCAACCTTCACAACACACACTTGCGCACTGGCTGGGCATTGTGGCACACGGATGGACTCAGATATGGCCGGCTGGCTGAGGCTTCAGAATGGATTTATTACTACCACGCTCAACCCGGATGTCCCAAAGTACCAGCACGACCCATGATTCCAATTTTGCAGCGACACCCAACCACGCGGTCTACTAATCGACGGCAGTACTGATTGGTTTGTGTTGCATCGGTCGTTCGCTGAATACCTGGTCCGATCCACGGATTCCCTGATTCAGGGACTCAAACAGACGCACGACCATTGCATGTCGCCGTTGGAGGCATTCGTCTACACGGTTGGTGCCTGGAAAGTCACGTGACCAAATGAATACCAGACTCGGATTCCTGGACTCATAGCCGCGACACCCGACCTGTTTCCAATCCAATTCACGTTATTGTGCTACGATTCAGTCCCGGGGCACAGGGTTCACGCCATTCAGGCCCGACCAATTCAGGTCCGGCTGGAGGCTAAGCCTACGCCTATAAATGGGTCAAACATGTTGGGCCTGAATCTGCGGGCCTGAAAAAAACTGATCCTGAAAAGGTCGTTCCTGAACTTCCGGGCCTCAAAAATTCGCGGAATAAATTCACGTTGGTCCTGTCTCATAGGAACCTGGGACAGAATCTTGTGTCGCATTGCCTGGTTGATATGATTTCAACAAGTCGTGCTTTCAACAAAAAAAGTTTTCCAGTTTTTTTATCAGACTTCTTTTCAGACTTTACGCAACTCAGTGTTCTGTCGGTCGCACATCGACAGCGACTTGCGTCTGACAAACTTCATTCGCGAGAAAGGATGCAAATGCCAACACGCACACATGATCGACTGGTGGGATATGCGAACAAAGCCCCCCGGGGGCTCTAGTCGGAAACGTTTCCCAATAGAGCCTCGTGGTTTATGGATTTGTTTTTGACATAACTGGAAATCATCGTTTACGTGTTACTGAATATTGTCACAATCGCGTTGTGTGTGCACCTCAAGCGCAGCCCTGTTTGTATTCCAATACCTGTTTTGTGAAGAAAACCTGTGCCTTTTTCATCGAGTCTTGGAAAACTTTTTGCCCAAGTAATGCCCCCGGGGCTCCATTGAAGGGCTGTATATGGAAAACTCCGTTATGTTAAACATGCCACTGTTCCAAAAGGTATACAAAAAATGACGCACTTTTAAGAAAATATTTTGTGCCCTTTAAATTCTTTTCAATCTGAAACTGTTTTCAGGTGTGGTTGTTCACCATTGGCAATGCGAAAGGCTGACTTTGAGATGGACATGAAAGAACAGGACACGACCGATGATGATCCAATGTTTTTCATTCGAAAAGTGGACAGCTCAATCGATCAGAACACGATCACTGAGATTGAGAAACGAGTGAGTTGTACACGCCCAATAATTTTTTGTCTTTTGTTGTCCTTTTTACTGTCATGGGTTAAAGTGCGCATTCAATACTTTCATGTTTCCCTTTTCCCTGTTTCCCCTTTGCTTCTCGCACGCAGTGCGTGACTCGTATATGACAACAAACAAACGTCATTTTGGCCTTATTTTATTGTATACCGTTTAGTTTTTATGATCTAAATACTGTACGTAGAAGTAATCGCATGCAGATGGGCCGCAAGGCATTGATGACAAGAATCGAACATCGTTTATTATTTGACCGACATCAACATGCAGGTGCGCGGTGGTATGGAATCTCCTTTCGCGCATGATGTTTCATTCTATATGGTCTGGCTGAATGACTACGATCGGAAATACGACAGAAAACGCAGCAAACACGTGAAACATGTCGATAATGGATATCATAGGTGGGCGCACCGAACTTTGGTTTTGCGTCTATTTTTAGTGCATTTTGACGTGACAGGTGTCCAAGGCTCCGGTGTGCCTTTTTATGTGAATCAGTGCATGCGGTTGTTTATCGGAATCGGAATCGGGGGATGTAATTTTTTGAACATTACTCGAATTGGGACTTATATTCAAAATTGTTCGATGGCCGCTGATGTTTCGTCATAATAGGTGAACATCGCAATATACTAAAATTCAAGCATGCATTTGTCTAATTTCGGGGCCGTTTTTCTTCCCATGATTTCTTGCTCAGATATAGAGTATATTTTTCTATCATTAGGTTCGGGATCGGGGGATCCCGTTAAAACACTGGATTGACACAGACGCAGTTTTCGATCGAATCGTGTGAATATGGTGCATGTTTTTTTGAATTTCCAGTTCTAACCCAGTGCCGCCATCGGCCAAACACAATTGGGTGCTCCGCGTCGCACTTGGCATACTAAGCACCATTAACAAGCAGCTTGACACCGCTTCTCAGTCAAAAGTGTCGTGCGTTGTCGATGAAGAAAGAGCGCCGATTCAAATTCATATGTACAAGTTGGGATCATTATGTGGAATTTTGAGAAAACGTTTTTTTTCTTCATATTAAAAAATGAGATTTTTCTCTAAACTAAAATGGCCAGCCAAATTGTCGCGCAGGTACATGAGTGCGATACCGGATCTGTTGGCCCGATACAGACTTGAATGCGTGACGGATAACGATCAGAGCATGAAATTCGCGATTGAGCTGGAAACAGTTAGTTTCAACCATTTTTTTCCAAGAAAATCCCTGAGAGCAAGCGGTTTTTTCACAAGCCGACTTTGTGATCAAGTCGATTTAACACTGAAAGTTTATACAGTCACTCTTTCCAGATGGTGCACCGAAAATCTGATCGGATCGCGAATCCGATCGAATACCAGTTGCCGGATGGTCGAGGATTCAGGATTGTGTTGAGCGAGGTGAACAGCGACTACGACCTGGCTGAGGAAATATTCCGAAATCATGTCGGTGTCATTTCGGGAGGTGAGCGGAAGTACTTCAACTTCAGTCAAAGTTCACAAACAAATTCGATGACATCTGAGTCGGCAGTGATGTTTCACGCAAGCATCAAGCCAGAATGTGTGTGTCAATCTGGGGTCAGTGTGTTTCTGGTGCTACATTCGCACTGACGATTACTTGCTGTGGTGCATAGCCGTTACTATGGCGTATCGTGCGTGAGCGCACAAGATTCAGCGCACCCGTGTGCGGAGCGTAAAATGCGCATATTATGAAAGCCTTGTGCTGTTCCGATGCATTCACGCACTGATGCTAGCTTGGAGCACCTGACACTTGACCTTACCTAATATGAATGAAACATCATCTTTTCAGGCGATACGCCCTACTTGCGACAAGTTTGGCTGCTCTCAGCGCCTAAAAACGGACAGTTGGTCAAAAAGTGAAACAATCATTTTCACAAATTTTGTTGTGCCAAAATACCTAAAACGGAATCTTTCCATCTACAGCCCCACCCCCATCCTTTTCCACACCGTATGGTACAAGCCGGACGGTGCGATACACAGTGTGCAGCCAAGTCGTATTCAGGCACCGCCTCCATACCGATGGCACACAAACGCCACTGCTATGTGGAGACAAGCACGTGAAACATTACAACCTGGATTGTGGACGGTGCAAGTGTGGCACAATGCTGTGATGGTGGGTGTGTTGGATGATGTTTCAGTTGGTTTTCTGATTGTCATGTACAATGTTGACATCAAAGTGTGTGCGGATTGCATGTGTATGGTAATCAAAGGCCACCACAGGCACCATGACCTGTGATCAAAATGTGGTTATCCCCCTGTCCATGGCATACAAATACGGGGACCAACTATCATGTGCATAAACGAACCCGCAGCAATTTTTTGCGCCTTGCACATTTTCTTTTATTGTTTTCCCTGCTCCAGATTCACGACAAAATCTTCGGCGTGTTCCCGGCGTCTACGGATTCGGCACTGAGCAGCTCGATGTTTCAACGATTCTATACTTTCGGCGACACGTGTTTCATACGGACGCGCGCGCTGAGCGAAAAAGATGGTTGGAGAAAATTTCATTCTTGGGTGGTATAATCGCACAATGACCATACTGTATAAGAATTCATCAAAATCAATCCTGATTTTCACGTTCAGTCACTCTTAACTACTGCGCTATTTGTGATTCTCACAAAACATTTTCAGCTGAAAATAATCTAGCAGATCAACCACATTGCCGCAGGTCTGAAACATTCTCTTTACTACGTGTTTTGTATGTGATCGCGCAACGCAACGTCATTGCCCAGTCACCAGCCTGCTTTGCGATTCAGGAAAAAAATTTGACCAATTCTTACAAAGTCATTGTGCGACCAATATATGTATTTTCCCGGTGGTATTTTTCGGCTTGTACTGTTGTTGTCAACGTAACTGGCTGTGTTTCGTGCAAATTCAACAGGGTGTCCATCTGTAGTTGTCGTTATGTCGGCACAGCACGGACGCATAACCAGCTGCGCTTGCACGAATCACGGGCAGTCGCGTTGACAGCAATAGTGTTAGCCAAAAGTCCGATTTTTTCAGGTGTGGACGAACCAACCACGCAGCAGGTGCGAAAGCTACTGCGCAGCTTTGGTGACTGCAACAGCACAGTGTGGAGTTCTTTGGCGCCAGATCTCAAATCCGAAATCAGGGAGGGTCGATTTGATGTCAAATTACAAGTGCTGGTGTAAATACTATTGTGACGCAATCGCACAAGAATATACCAATGAAGAACAAACAGCAATGGACAACAACCAATGAAGCATCACACACAACCACAAATTGGCGACATTAACGCAGGAGTACGTAGCTACAATACAACTGTAACTGTAATAACTTCTAAAACAAATGGAACGGTTTATTAGTTCTATATTGCTTGTATCATTTCTGGTCTAATATTGGTATTGTTCAAACTATAACCACAGTTTGGCCCCTCCGACAAATGTCGTTGATGCTCTACTGCTCTAAGCGTGTGTTGTATCTTCTAGACGCCGAATCCTTGAAAGGTCAGGTTCCGATCGGGTTTACTTTGTACCGGTGAATGCCAAATAAGTAGTCCCCAGGAAGCCTGTATGGGACACTTGAAAAATTTGTTTGTCAAAAATCTGTTTTTAATGGAAAAATTTCCTTGCCGCGCCCTGATATAGATGTGGAAAATCTTCAGAATAAGCCCCGTTGGTGAGTTATGTGAAGGAGGGCTTATTTGGCATTCTCATGTACGTAGTGGGCAGAGTTCACAACCACGTTGACTTAGTGTGCTGCACAAACTCGTCCTCCGCAGAGCACCCGTCACCGTCACTCCTCCGCCTTCCATCTGGTGCCTGTCTCATTCGCGCACATCTCAACCACAAATCAGCAACGACCATCTTGGGTCGGAGCCAGAAAATCGCAACGAACGTGTCGCGAAACAGACTCGACATGATGCAGTAGAGACCGAAATTGATCGAACTATTGATCAGGGAGAGCAGATCGAATACGTTGCCGACAATCGGGTAGATCATTCGGTAGAGGTCGGTCGGATAGAGTGATGCGACGATTGAATAGGCGGCCTGCGGCAATTCGGTCAACAGGGACACCAGAAGGATGGTGATCAGCAGCACGGTCGTTCGGTGGGCGAAACCTGGATGTTAACGATGGATACGTTGATTGGAGAAAGGCTTTTGATTTTGTCAGACGGTTTTGGGGTTCACGTGGTCGCCCCGGTCATTTGAGGTTTCACACTGATGATGCCAGGGTTTCACATTGAGAGTGAAACGGGCAAAAGTCACTCGACCAGCGACTCGCCTACGGTGAACCTGGTCGGAGGTCGTTTTCGCAAACAGACAGTTTGCGCCAGGGCATCATCAGTGCGAGTAGGTCCCCCACGTGACCGCACCCATTTCCACAAGTACCTGCACAGTGGTGCGTGCCCGAATGCTGCACGGCCAGTGGCATGGCGCTGGCGATCGTCATCTGATCCAGCCCGTCAACAAAGTCGCTCGTCCGCCGTCGGGCCAACATCGATGGCTTTAATGCGGCCGGGTTGCTGCATCTGTAATCAATTTACTGCAACTTGTCAGAAGTTTGGCCGTGGGCTGCGATGAGAGGACGGCTAGGATTCATGTTGTCAACTTTGATCGTCAGGTATGAAATGCACACAACCAACAGATATTGGTCGCACAATGACTTTGTAAGAATTGGTCAGTTTTTTTCCTGATTCGTAAAGAGGGAAAGTGACGGGGCAATGACGTTGCGTTGCGTGATCGCACACAAAGCATGCAGTAAAGAGAATGTTTCAGACCTGCGGCAACGTGGTTGATCTGCGATTATTTTCAGCTGAAAATGTTATGTGAGAATCACAAAGAGCACAGTGGTTAAGAGTGACTGAACTTGAAAATCAGGATTGATTTGATGAATTCTTATATGGCCATTGTGCGACCAATACAAACATGCCTTACAAACATCAGCAGATGCGTGCTGGACTGAGTTGCCGGCAAAAGTTAACGATCCCTGAGTTGGCAAAAATTAGCGCACGCACTCTTAGCGAACACGTATGCAAGGCGCACTGGGTTGTTTTTTTTTTAAAAAAATATGCCTTCTATGTGTCGCAAAAAAATAACAAAATGGCAGACCCCACCCACTTGTCACGTAACCCCGGCGATTGGAACGCAATAGGCGCGTTCTCGTCCACAGCGGTCAGCTGATGCGCATGAGTGTGTACAATCACCGTTGATTGCTTTTGGCAAATTGATGGCGCCTATAAATTCAAACACTTGAAGGCAGTTTTATAGTCTTTCCGTTTTATCATATAGCCTAGCAGCAACATACAGAAAATGTTTCATTGCCTTGAAAACATAGCAGTCATCGTCGTGCATGATAACCAACAGGTTGACAACGTGGCTCGGAAACTGCCTGTTATAATGATGGCTGCTGTTTCGATGAAACCTCTGCTGTATACTTTGTGTGGACCGAGAATAAAATGAAACACTATACGATCACATCACTCTTTGTGCTAAGAATATAGCGAGATTTATTCGGGATGCCTCTAATTTCGCCCTGAAGACCTGACCAAAGTCATGGTTGTAACCCAAGAGAAAAGAAAATCATTTCGTACTTCCTGAGCCACACTGGTGGCGCATGCCTCATAGCGGAACCGCTTTCGTGTGTCTTGCGCCCGCTTGTAGCTTCGGACCAGCATCACAATCAAGCCAGTCAGGCACACACACGGCAGAAGTTTGAAGAATAGGCCTGAAATGTATAAATTCTCAGTTATTATTACTTTTATAATATATTTTTACGTGAAAGTTTGTTCGCATGTTATGTACATATACAGTAATTCGTCACGTTGCAAGTAAAAGCAAAAATGACACACGCGGCGCCTACGAAGTCAGGGCGAGTCATGTATGTATGGTCTATTTATGTCATCATGGCACACAAAGCTAACATAGGCAACATGCTCCACGAATAATGTTGCGTTTAATGCCATGGCGCCGTGTGTGAATTATGAAAGCGTCAGGAGGTCAAGAGAGGTTGTTTAGACAATTCAAGACATAAATGTTTGAAGTGCCCGCTGTTCTCTGTTTGGTTGTGGTCGGTTTGATACATGATTGTTGTGAAAGTTGTGCCGCGCGTTACCAACTTGTCTGATGATGGTAAAATTCAAGTCATGTCCCACGCCATCTTCTATGCGACATAAATTCACGAATGCAACACATTCCAAGAGAATTCAAAGAAGTGCATTTTGTTGCGACATGAAAATATTTTAGCCGGTCTCTATATGTGTATGCACCCACCATTTGTCCACAAACATATCCTCACGACCAGACAGTCGTGCATGAGTGCAATACGCGAGTAGTCAACGCGCCAACGCGGTCCGGTCAGATTACGACATTCGGCCGGGTCATTACGTGTCGCCACTGTATCGGCGATATACGCCGAGCTGGAATCAGGGTTGGGCAAAAAAAAAACGACGGCGTTTTTTCTTAAAAAAACGACGTTTTTTTTTAAAAAAACGCCTGGGTCGTTTTTCGTTTTTTTTAAACCCTGAATTTCCTTGATTTTCCCTGATCTTTCAGGGAAAGTACCCTGATTATCAAGGAAAATCAATTTTTTGTCCCATTTTTTTCAAAAAATTTTCGACCAATTTTTACTTTGTCGAGATACGTCGATATGCGGAGTTTGACTTTCAGTGATGACCCCGGCCAAAGTTGGTCCCATGATGCGGGTCTGATATGAGATCTTAACAACTCGCTAGAAAAGGGTTGAAACCCGTTTATTTTGCCTCAGAACACATAGAATTACTTCATTTAACCACGTTTTCTTCCCAATATGAGCGTTTTCCAATTTTTCTGGGGGCATATTTTGGTCATCTGGGCGTTTAAAAAAAAACGTTTTTTTTAAAAAAAAACGTTTAAACGTTTTTTGCCCAACCCTGGCTGGAATATGTACATAATGTTGCAGCGGTTGTGTGAAACATCAACTGCCAACACCACTTTCCTCCATCATATATACGAAGTTTTATACATATAAAGGCAAACCACGCCAACACGAGCCCGATTTCGGAGACCGAGTGCTTGTAAAACGAATAGAAAGAGAAAATCATCACGCTCCACTTTGTATTCTACAATGTGTAACATTTCCCAAATTAGCAGCCACGTCAGAATGTTTCACCACTCTGCCAGCTGCGAAATCGGGCTCGTGTTGGCCTATATTTGCCTATATTCTGCAACGTGGTGCATGAAGATTTTCACTTTGTTTTGTCAGCACATCACTCCCGAAATCGGGCTCGTGTTGGCGTAGTTTGCCTATAAAGGCAAGCTACACCAACATGAGCTCGATTTCGAAGGTGGTGTGTATTCAAAACGAATAGAAAAAGAAAATCATCATGCTCCGTTTTCTATTCTTCAACGTGCAACATTTCCCAAATCAGCAGCCACGTATGAATGTTTCACTATTCTGCCAGCTCCGAAATCGAACTCGTGTTGGTGTAGTTTGCCTGTACATACAGTACCAACAGCAGCAACACTCAAAACCCTGATTAGAAAAGGCACTGTTGTCGAATATGGTGCTCTTGTGTCTGTCACAACAACACGACGTTGTATCAATACCTGCCTAATTTGTATTCCTGTTCTTCTCCTTTGAAAACATCACGTAAGTTGTTCAAACAATTCCGCGACCTTTCCGTCCCAAAAATTCAGGACCGACCTTTTCGTTCCGTTTCCTGTACAGTCAGTTTAAAACATTTTTTCAGTTTTTGTGCACTTTGAGCGCATCATTACTGCAGTAGCCTTTTACGCCCCGGGATGGCAAATTAGCAGAATTTTGTTCCTCTTTCGAAGCCGGCAATCTCATTTTCATTGCCTTCATTTATCCCTAAAACCAACCAGGCGAATAACCAAACCGCTGTATAATTATTAAGTACCTACACCAGTAATAATAATTACTATGTATAGTCTTTCCGTATTATATTGGTCCAAACACCCACTCAACGTGCGATCCAGTTGCTCCTAGCTAAGGTCGAAATTATGCGATTCACCTTGAAAATGCAAAGAAAAGAGAAATCAGACGTCACACGCCAGGTAAGATTCCGTCGCACGAAACAATGTTTCAGGCTTCTGGTGACGTTGGCGGCGTGCATGTCACGTGTGATTTCTCTTTCTTTGCATTTTCAAGGTGAGTCGTGGATTTCGACCTCAGCTAGGAGTTGGCTTACAACGTTGACACGGCTTCCTTTGACTCGCATAAAAAGGAAATACTATACGTCCCATATACTTGCTCCATCATAGCTATTTTAACAATAATGTGTATAATTAAAGCTCTGTCATTAAAATTTTGCGCTGATTGTTATCGACGCAATTATCGTCATTCCGTACAAACGCAGCTACAGTATGCCATGCACGTGGCATGCGTGCCCTATGGGGCAGGGTTGAAAAAAAATTTTTTTAATTAATGAGCTTTTTAAAAAAAATATTTTTTTGATTTTTTTTGACGAAATTTTTTTTATTAGAAAAAGTTTTGCAAACGACGTTTCAGGATAAATGAAGTCGATGCAACATATTTTTTCAAAAATTGAAAAATTTTCGCCTGAGACCCAACTTGTGTGGTGACACCCGGTAGTATTGTGCAGATTCTATGGTCTCCGACCAGTCTGAGGTTGATGTTCACTAACGATGTTACTCTGATGTATTCTAGCATGCCGTACAACGTATTTTAACACATCTAATGCCGTATATGTGATATACGACCATCAAAATATCGATTACAGCCCAAATCTTGCGTGTCAGATCGACTTTGCGTGCCAGGTTTTGCACCAGACCTGCATATATACATGTGTAGTAGCATGCAGTTGTACATTATCGGTGCCACATCACTATAAAAGACCCAGCCCCGCGCATCCCTGTACGGATTTGGGGACAATACAGGGCGCCGCAGGCGCGATTTTGGAAAAATTGTCCCGTCCACAGAAAAAAGTGCCAATTTTTTGCCACGAAAAAGGCCATTTTTGACATTTCAGCCCATTTTGGGCAACTTTTATTATTAAAAAAAAGCAAAATCTGAGTTTCAAAAAAAATTTTTTTTTAATTAACCACTTTTTTTTGAAACGACCCTGCTATGGGGCATTATCAACTTTGAAGGCAGCATGGACTTGGTTGGGTGTGTTGGCAAATTTTGGTTTAGCTGTGTTTTGCTATAGACTTGGCGCACTAATTTCGGCCAGCACACAGAATTGTCGTTCCCTGCACCACATCCACAACTTTTCAGGTCTCTGATCGAGATTGGTGCGCCCTAATCTACATCTCACACTAAAATTTGCATGCCCAAGTTATGTATATCCATGCCAAGTCCAATAACTTGCCTTCAAAGTTAATACGGGCCATAGTGTATAGCGCGACGACATTCGTATGATAAGAAAGTAGCCCTAATTGGACCATAGATGAAACGAATGTGAACCGGGTTATTAGTTGTTAATACACTTGGATGGTTCAATAGTGATAGCCGCTGTAGTGTTGACGACAACAGATACCCTTCAACGTTTAAAGGTGCTGGTCAACAACCCTTCGACCGCGCTTGATCTTGGGGATAGTGTATATAAACAAAGTTTGGACATCGTGTTACTCGACCCTAATCTGGCGAGCCGATTGGTTGCTTCCTGATGTTTCACGGCCGCGTTGAAGTATGCCCCTGGTGAAAAAAACCGAAAAAATTTGAAATGCTGCTGTGACTCGAATAGGCTGTTTCAAAGTTTGATGCTTGAGTGACAGCAACCTCCAACATTGTGGCAAAAACAGCAATGCACAATAGCTATTGAAACGTCCGCATTGTTGAATAAAAAATAAAAGGTTTCAGAAACCTGGTCATTTTTTGTTATGATTTTGTACTCGTATAATTATAAGCATCTGTGGTGAATGAAATAAGTTGTCAATTACAAATAAAAATCCTCTAACTATCAAGTTCCTTGTTTGTGCTTCCCAGTTTTCAAAACCCTACACAGCTCACACAATGTTTACCACAACATGCGCAAGGCAGCCTTTCCAATGCGCACACACACAAAGCTTGCCAGCTGTGAAACATTGCTGTGTTGTCGCTGTGCTGACTGTGTGTTGTCGTTGTGTGTGCGCTTTGAGAATGGCTGCCTTGCGCATGTTGTAGTAAACATTGTGTGAGCTGTGTAGGGTTTTGAAAACTGGGAAGCACAAACAAGAAACTTGATAATTAGAGAATTTTTATTTGTGATTGACAACTTATTTCATTCACCACAGATGCTTAAAGGTCGATTTATACTTCTGACTTCCGGGAAGTAGAAGTCAAAATCCGGAGAAGTCACTACCACGCAGAAGTGTCCGGCAAGGCAGTGATTGCGTGTGGTGATTGCCTGTTCCGCTCTGTCCAATGACCGCTACCTGCCGTCTACTGTTCTTGCTCCGTCAATTAGCTGACCGAACGGGCAGTCACAAATTTCTGACTGCTACTGCCGGGCAGTCAGAGTATAAACAGACCTTAAAATTATACGAGTACAAAATCCTGGCAAAAAATGACCAGGTTTCTGAAACCTTTTATTTTTTTATTCGACAATGCGGACGTTTCAATAGCTATTGTGCATTGCTGTTTTTGCCACAATGTTGGAGGTTGCTGTCACTCCAGTATCAAACTGTGAAACAGCCTATTCGAGTCACAGCAGCATTTCAAATTTTTTCGGTTTTTTTCACCAGGGGCAAACTTCAACGCGGCCGTGAAACATCAGGAAGCAACCAATCGGCTCGCCAGATTAGGGTCGAGTAACACGATGTCCAAACTTTGTTTATATACACTACCCCCTAGATCAAGCGCGGTCGAAGGGTTATTGACCAGCAGCTTTAAACGAAAAAAGGCAGTAGCGTTGACAACATTAGTGTAAGCCCACCTATCCGATCTGGATGCTAACAGACCGTGTATCGACTGGTTGAAGACACAAACAAGGAAATCGAAAGTGCACACCAGACACAAGCCCGCGCACCGATGCTTTTCGTTATCGGAGAATACCAAAACCGGTCCAATCAAAGGTGATTTTAACAATTTCTGTAAAGTTCGAAAAAAAGATTCGATGCCAACCCTACAACAACAGACCTGTGAAACATCGGCAAGATCATGAACAACGCGACGACGGCGAACACGGCTGCAATTTGTTTCATCAACAGCCGAAAGTAACCCAAACCGGAGTTATTCACCCGCGAATGGTAGAGACTGGGCCGCGTGATCACCTGGAAAAAATTTATGGGCACAGTCTGTTCTCTTTATAGTGGATGCTCCAGCCTACGCAGATGAAGGTATGGGCAATCCATCGGCTCATGGCACTTTTTATACACACAGCGCACGCAGCAGCACACACAAAAAAACAAAACCACCAATCCCCCAACACAACAAACACAACTAAAAAAAACACAATAACAACCAAAATACAGCTGTTCGTCCGTTTACAATTGTGATCTAACTTATGCCCCCCCGATTGCATGCGTAATAAAATCCAGTTTCAGTGCTGTCCTGCAAAAGCAACCAAAATTTTTGTGCCAAGCTAGTATCTATATGCGCCCTGAGTTGACAAGGAAAGTAATGCGTTGAATGGCTAACCAATAAACGTGTGAATGCGAGTAACACATTCAGCCACAAGCTGACGGTGTGCAAATAGATGGAGAGCACTTCATGCAAAATGATGAAATGCGCCCAGAAAGTGCTGAGCAACTGCGCCGCACATTTCGGTCTGAAATCAGAGAAGAAAATGCGAGTTTGTCTCGAGGCTGATGCTATACTGTTGTCGAGGCGCAACTGCCTGCGATTCGTGCAAACGCAGCTGGAGGCATTTGCGCTGACAACATTAGCATAGGCCTTTGTCGAAAATATAACAAGGATGTGTCTTTTTTTTGCACCAGCACGGGGCCAACCCTCCGCACCCCATGAACGCGCCGCACCTGAAGATGTGAAAATGAGCGACATATAGTAAATTGGTGACCATCGTGCCCGTATCACACATGGCGATTGCCGACAGCAATATATTGGCCAGCGTGCGCATTGAAGGACGGGTCAGCACTGCGAGCAGGCCTGAAATTGGAGTTGGAAAGGCTTAGGCTCGTTCAGGGAAACGGAATACCCAAAACAATACACCCAACAAGATTTCCTAATGAGCTTTCGACAAACTCTTCTAACAATTACTGTGTATTGTTTGGTTTCAGATTTAAAGTGGCGTGTTTTTCTAAATTATAGGTCAAGTTTAGCGAAAGATACGATCGTCATAAACGCGGGAACAACACGTGCACTCGCGCGGTATTTTGCCGGAAAGCAAACCTTGTTCAATCCAGGTCGATCCGCTCCCTCCGCACCCCCAATCCCAAACAAAAGTTGTGCGGCTGTACAGCACCAACCAATATTAGTGACCACTCCAACCACACAGATGGCGAACGACAAATGACCGTGCATGTTATTGTAGAACGCAAATATTTCGTGTAACGATTGCGCGAAACGGCGACCCTCCGCTGCAGTCGAAAAGTACGGCGTCATATTGCACAACATTTTTTTGGGCCACACTGTGTGTTTTGAGGCTGCAAAAAAACCGCGCGGGCTTAAAGAAACACACGCGTTTGGCACCGTTTCAAAATTGAGGGCAGTGTAGTACTGCGACTAACGACTTTCGACAAAAATGTGCCAAATGGTCTAAGTGAACGAGTGACTGGACTTCAAGCGGTCACACATCAGCCACCTGCCGTATGTCGTGGGCCATACTATGTCAATTCTGGAGAGTTAAGAACAAAAACTCCCGCCACATAATATGAACCAGCTGTATCGGAACGTGGGCGGGGTACTGTAGGCTTGCTCAGCTTCACCGGAATTGTACCTATGTATAGATTATGGTGCTTTGAGGATAGGACTAAAAAAAGTAAATCGGCGTTTGTGCATGCAACCACCCTGACGGATGTGTTACCTAGCATTTTCAATGTAATAGTGGCTATATTTGAAATTTTCAAATCAGGGGCCGCGAAAGCTTCACCCAGAAGTCTGTAGAAAATTGCGAGCCTAAGTATGAATCTGCAACACTCCTAACGTGTTGCAACTGCACCTCTAACCTGCAATCTGCAATACCCAATATCAATACTGGCTGTATCGCACGCGCGTTTGCGTAGGCACACAGATAACTGGTCGATGGATTTACGGATGGGTGTAATTATATAAAACATACAGCATCTATTCGAAGCCAAAGTCAAACCCAAACCGAAGTCGTCTCCGACTCCGGTGACACCCACGGACCCCGACCCTATCCGACCCCGGATGTCAGAATGAACTTTCGCATGCAAAGTGCTGTTTTTTAATTGGATTTCTTATTCTTAGCCCTATGTTGATTTGAATATGAACTAGATTAAGTTTGCGATAAAGATGCACCCCCGTGTCCATATATACTAATGTTTAACCATATGTCCGAGGCTGTACAAACCTAGGTACGTAGGTAGTGTAGGTTACCTTGGCACAGTGGTTAATAAAAAAAATTTATTCTTGGAGCCCCATTTTTTAAAAAAATTGTTTTTTTATTAAATTTTTTTTTATTCCAGCCAAAATCTGCCCAACACGATAAAAAATGAGCGCTCAAGTACAAAATAGGGGTATTTTTGTTACATAGTGTGTTCTAAGTGCATATAAAGCACAGGTGATATGAAAACCATGCTATCCAACGGTTGATAAGTACCAACCATAGTCAGGTATACACCCGTAGCCTTCCCCAGGTGGCGCGCGAGTGATGGTATGGCTTTCTTATGTTCGGGATGTGAATTTTGGGTGAAATTATTGCGTCGAGGTACACGACCAATGCAAATAAGCTGCACATTGTGTGAAATTAGAGTGAATATTACATGTAGTAGTAGTACTTTATTCTTCGTTTCAGACACGAAATTACATCGAATCACTCCTTTCGGGTCTGGGGCATGGATAAATAAATGCCCACCCAGTCACACGTACGTGTGTAGTCATATGGGAGGCCTTGTGAGTGTGTGCACTATGTCTAGATGCCACAAAACAACGATTATGGCACCCGATACACCCATGGTATTGTCAGGGTTGGGCAAAAAACGTTTTTTTTTCAAAAAATCGTTTTTTTTAAAAAAAAACGTTTTTTTTAAAAAAAACGTTTTTTTTAAAACGCCCAGATGACCGAAATATGCCCCCAAAAAAATTGGAAAACGCTCATGTTGGGAAGAAAACCTGGTTAAATGAAGTAATTCTATGTGTTCTGAGGCAAAATAAATGGGTTTCAACCCTTTTCTAGCGAGTTGCTAAGATCCCATATCAGACCCGCATCGTGGGACCAACTTTGGCCGGGGTCATCACTGAAAGTCAAACTCCGTATATCGACGTATCTCGACAAAGTAAAAATTGGTCGAAAATTTTTTGAAAAAATGGGACAAAAAATTGATTTTCCTTGATAATCAGGGTACTTTCCCTGAAAAATCAGGGAAAATCAAGGAAATTCAGGATTTAAAAAAAAACGAAAAACGACCCAGGCGTTTTTTTAAAAAAAACGTCGTTTTTTTTAAGAAAAACGCCGTCGTTTTTTTTTGCCCAACCCTGGGTATTGTCAGGTGATGTGAACAGTAGCAGTTCTTATAAAAAAATTGGAAATTTTCGCATTTAATAAAAAATTTTTTTTAACTTTTGGAACGAATTTTAAAAAAAAATTTTTTTAATAAAATTTTTTTTTAAAACCACTGCCTAGGCACATGTGGGTAGGTGTGGATGAAAAATCTTGCGCTTGTCTTTCGTCTAATAACACATTTTCATCAAGTGCTTCTTCAAAATTTGGTAATTCTTAGCTACATAACTCATGCACAATAGGTGCAGCTGCATCCGCCACTGAGTACGGAAAGTCGGAACACACTCGTTGCGCCTTGCGGGCATAATCAAGAATAATGATTGCGCACAGTGTCAGGTTTGTGTCACCATTCAAAGCCGGTAAACAATAGGGAATATAGGAGGAGAAGGTATTTTTTTGTCTTGGCGCTAATGCAAATGAACTGATACGTTGCTATATATACACGTATTATCATGCATGACACGCAACTACTGTACATATGTAGCGTGCCAGCAGCGCCGCAACAGCGTGAAAAGTTCTTGAAAAAGGTTCAGTTTTGGCGATCACATGTAGTTAGCCTGTCCATAGTTCGCAATTAATTACCGGTGTTTTGATATGTATGGGCTGACGGACATTGATGGCAGTAACAGTAACAGCTGTGCTGTACAAGAACGGTCGCAGAGTCCGTGCGTCACAGCTCTGACAGGTCATCAAACTAAATTGCAACACAGCACAACCGCTTATCCAAAATGAACACACGACGTGGCAAGAAGCCAAAACGACAGAGCATTTGATATTTGGCACAGTCAAGATAATATTCGTAGCACGAATGTCTGCGGAGCAGCCGAAAACCATACAGTAGTTATAGATTGGGTGGAATTCACAAAACAAAGTCAAGCTCAACGTCAATGTTCAAGGTCAAATGTCTTCGCCATCACACTGGCTCATGCAGCAGGCGCGATTTTCTACAGGAATGGTCAACTTTGACGCGCTATTGTACAAAATCGGACACTTCGCTCGCTAAAGATTATTTTAAAGACACAAACATTTTGGAGGAGCTTTTGATTGTTTTACGAATTTCTGAAAAGACGCAAAGAAATGAACAGACGATCAACAACGGCGGAACAAAAAATTGTGACTGCGGTGAATGATCGCTACATTATTTCGGTTCCATTGGTGAGAAACTATTACAAGTGAGAAATAATCTTCAGAAACGCTTGTGCTATACATCCGTAAAATAACGTTGAGCTTGACCCGGCGAGCTTGACTTTGTTTTGTGAATTCCACCCATCAGTACGAAGTTATTCCTGTGGCGAATTCAAAACTCAAGGAAATATCGGTACTTGAGGATAACTAGAGGGGAATTTTGAAGCTTTGCCCGCTCTACTGTATTTTGAGGTCATTTTGCCATTTGCGGGTGTTTATGAGCAGAAGGGTGGAATTTTCAAAACAGTTTAACCGAAAGTTGGGTGCAGTATTCGGTGTAAAGTTCGGTGGGGGAGCTCGGTGTAAACATGAAACATTGACTGCTATTGGGGTGTTTCAAATTTACACCGAACTTTCCGATTTTCGACCAAGCATCACACCGACTTTTGCTGTTGTTTAACCGTGCAACCGGATATCGCATGCTCTCAGAATCCGGCCGTTCACAATAGAATGTCACTATACAGTATATAATCTGTGATCACAAAAACAACGTTCAAACAAAATAAAATACGTTAAAATTGCCACAATTAATTTTTAAAATTTTGTTTTCAGGAACAAACGCGAGCTTGTGCCGACCTGTCAACCTAGCTGTAGTTCAACGACGTATGCGTGCTGACGCGCAAACATGCGCATGCATTTGTGAAGCCGTTTCACCATAATGCTGTTGTTTTCGTGCATTCTCATCTCGCGATTACGCTCTTGTGTTTATGAGTTTGCACGAGTGATGTTACAGCCCAGCAATAAGATCTGGTGGTGGGGCTGCTTCTTGTAGGCAAATTTGCCAAAGGCGTTCGCACTGACGAGCCCTGGCGCCTCGGTCTGTCTGCGAAAGCAGTGCGAAACAGACCAACATTACTGCAGTCAGTAAATTGTCCATTCCAGCAGCACCATAATTCGATACAACGTGCCATATACCTAGTCACCCAAAAATTTTGCCCAATAACGAGTGGCGAATAATTCCTTCCTATGCGGCTGAAACGAATCGCTAAAGATCTCGAAAAACTTTGGGACACGCCAAAAAGTATTCTAAACACGGAGTTTCTCATTGTAACTACTATTCCGGACACGAATCTTTCCCGTATAATACAGTGTACTGTACAGTCAATTACAAGCTATAGTGATGCAAAGCGCCGGGGCTGTGGGTCATGGAGCAACTGTTACAGCGGGCGATGCCTCAAAAGCCGCGACGGATCAAAAACAATAATTGTCACTTTCAGTCACCTCACTTGATTAGAAACTACCGCCGAGGACATCAGACAGGTGACTAGCACAACGCGTCTTGTGACTATGTGCATGTTGTTCTCTCTTTCTGTTGCGATAGTCTTGGAAATGTTGTTAACGAAGCCAGTCACGATTAAGATGGTATGCACATGCATACGGGAGCATAAAGAGTTTCAGCTCCACCTCTCATCAAGCTGCTTGACGTGTGGGGGAGCATCAAACATCTCGATAATTAAACTTCAGAAATACTCCGCGACTTTTCAGACCCGGAAATTCAGGCCAGATGCGGGTCTGATATGGGATCTTAACAACTCGCTAGAAAAGCGGGTTGAAAACCGTTTATTTTGCCTCAGAACACATAGGTAGAATTACTTCATTTAATCGCACGTTTTCTTCCCAACATGAGCGTTTTCCAACTTTTTTGGGGCATATTTTGGTCATCTGAGCGTTTAAAAAACGTTTTTTCAAAAAACGTTTTTTAAGAAAAACGATTTAAAAAAAAGCGTTTTTTGCCCAACCCTGCCTATAAGTACCATGCAAGTCAAAGGACTTCATTTGGGCCAAAAGTTGGTATTGGTCGCACAATGACTATATAAGAATCCATCCAAAAATTTTCCTGAATGGCAAGGCACGTCTCGCCGCAGATCACAAGCGTTATATTTATATGTTTTCCAAAACATTTCAGCCGGTATCAGGCTCACTGTGTTCAAGCAGCTTCACTGTAATATCGCCAAGCAGCTTCACTGGAAGCACAAAAGAGCCCAATGCCATTTTGTGGAAGCACAAAACAGACCAATGCCATTTTGTGGAAGCACAAAACAGTCCAAGGTCATTTTGTGGAAGCACAAAACAGTCCAAGGTCATTTTGTGGAAGCACAAAACAGTCCAAGGATAATTTGTGGAAGCACAAAACAGACCAATGCCATTTTGTGGAAGCACAAAACAGTCCAAGGTCATTTTGTGGAAGCACAAAACAGTCCAAAGACATTTTGTGGAAGCACAAAACAGTCCAAGGACATTTTGTGGAAGCACAAAACAGTCCAAGGTCATTTTGTGGAAGCACAAAACAGCCCAATGCCATTTTGTGGAAGCACAATAGGGACCGACGCCATTTTGTGGAAGCACAAAACAGACCAATGCCATTTTGTGGAAGCACAAAACAGTCCAAGGTCATTTTGTGGAAGCACAAAACAGTCCAAGGCCATTTTGTGGAAGCACAAAAGAGACCAACACCATTTTTTGTGGATGCACAAAACAGACCAATGCCATTTTGTGGAAGCACAAAACAGTCCAAGGCCGTTTTGTGGAGACACAAAACAGTCCAAGGTCATTTTGTGGAAGCACAAAACAGACCAATGCCATTTTATGGAAGCACAAAACAGTCCAAGGCCATTTTGTCGAAGCACAAAACTGACCAGTGCCATTTTGTCGAAGCACAAAACAGACCAATGCCATTTTGTGGAAGCACAAAACAGTCCAAGGCCATTTTATGGAAGCACAAAGCAGTCCAAGGCCATTTTGTGGAAGCACAAAACAGTCCAAGTCCATCTTGTGGAAGCACAAAACAGTCCAAGGCCATTTTGTCGAAGCACAAAACAGACCAATGCCATTTTGTGGAAGCACAATAGGGACCGACGCCATTTTGTGGAAGCACAAAACAGACCAATGCCATTTTGTCGAAGCACAAAGCAGACCAATGCCATTTTGTGGAAGCACAAAACAGTCCAAGGTCATTTTGTGGAAGCACAAAACAGTCCAAGGACATTTTGTGGAAGCACAAAACAGTCCAAGGCCATTTTGTGGAAGCACAAAACAGTCCAAAGGCTTTTTGTGGAAGCACAAAACAGTCCAATGCCATTTTGTGGAAGCACAAAACAGTCCAAGGCCATTTTGTGGAAGCACAAAAGAGACCAACACCATTTTGTGGATGCACAAAACAGACCAATGCCATTTTGTGGAAGCACAAAACAGTCCAAGGCCGTTTTGTGGAGACACAAAACAGTCCAAGGTCATTTTGTGGAAGCACAAAACAGACCAATGCCATTTTATGGAAGCACAAAACAGTCCAAGGCCATTTTGTCGAAGCACAAAACTGACCAGTGCCATTTTGTCGAAGCACAAAACAGACCAATGCCATTTTGTGTAAGCACAAAACAGTCCAAGGCCATTTTATGGAAGCACAAAACAGTCCAAGGCCATTTTGTGGAAGCCCAAAACAGTCCAAGTCCATCTTGTGGATGCACAAAACTGTCCAAGGCCATTTTGTCGAAGCACAAAACAGACCAATGCCATTTTGTGGAAGCACAATAGGGACCGACGCCATTTTGTGGAAGCACAAAACAGACCAATGCCATTTTGTCGAAGCACAAAACAGTCCAAAGGCTTTTTGTGGAAGCACAAAACAGTCCAAGTCCATCTTGTGGAAGCACAAAACAGTCCAAGGCCATTTTGTCGAAGCACAAAACAGACCAATGCCATTTTGTCGAAGCACAAAACAGACCAATGCCATTTTGTGGAAGCACAAAACAGTCCAAGGCCATTTTATGGAAGCACAAAGCAGTCCAAGGCCATTTTGTGGAAGCACAAAAGAGACCAACACCATTTTGTGGATGCACAAAACAGACCAATGCCATTTTGTGGAAGCACAAAACAGTCCAAGGCCGTTTTGTGGAGACACAAAACAGTCCAAGGTCATTTTGTGGAAGCACAAAACAGACCAATGCCATTTTATGGAAGCACAAATCAGTCCAAGGCCATTTTGCAAGCAAAAACTGACCAGTGCCATTTTGTCGAAGCACAAAACAGACCAATGCCATTTTGTGTAAGCACAAAACAGTCCAAGGCCATTTTGTGGAGACACAAAACAGTCCAAGGTCATTTTGTGGAAGCACAAAACAGTCCAAGGCCATTTTGTCGAAGCACAAAACAGACCAATGCCATTTTGTGGAAGCACAAAACAGTCCAAGGTCATTTTGTGGAAGCACAAAACAGTCCAAGGACATTTTGTGGAAGCACAAAACAGTCCAAGGACATTTTGTGGAAGCACAAAACAGTCCAAGGTCATTTTGTGGAAGCACAAAACAGCCCAATGCCATTTTGTGGAAGCACAATAGGGACCGACGCCATTTTGTGGAAGCACAAAACAGACCAATGCCATTTTGTGGAAGCACAAAACAGTCCAAGGTCATTTTGTGGAAGCACAAAACAGACCAATGCCATTTTATGGAAGCACAAAACAGTCCAAGGCCGTTTTGTGGAGACACAAAACAGTCCAAGGTCATTTTGTGGAAGCACAAAACAGACCAATGCCATTTTGTGGAAGCACAAAACAGTCCAAGGCCATTTTATGGAAGCACAAAGCAGTCCAAGGCCATTTTGTGGAAGCACAAAACAGTCCAAGTCCATCTTGTGGAAGCACAAAACAGTCCAAGGCCATTTTGTGGAAGCACAAAACAGACCAATGCCATTTTGTGGAAGCACAAAACAGTCCAAGGCCGTTTTGTGGAGACACAAAACAGTCCAAGGTCATTTTGTGGAAGCACAAAACAGACCAATGCCATTTTATGGAAGCACAAAACAGTCCAAGGCCATTTTGTCGAAGCACAAAACTGACCAGTGCCATTTTGTCGAAGCACAAAACAGACCAATGCCATTTTGTGGAAGCACAAAACAGTCCAAGGCCATTTTATGGAAGCACAAAGCAGTCCAAGGCCATTTTGTGGAAGCACAAAACAGTCCAAGTCCATCTTGTGGAAGCACAAAACAGTCCAAGGCCATTTTGTCGAAGCACAAAACAGACCAATGCCATTTTGTGGAAGCACAATAGGGACCGACGCCATTTTGTGGAAGCACAAAACAGACCAATGCCATTTTGTCGAAGCACAAAGCAGACCAATGCCATTTTGTGGAAGCACAAAACAGTCCAAGGTCATTTTGTGGAAGCACAAAACAGTCCAAGGACATTTTGTGGAAGCACAAAACAGTCCAAGGCCATTTTGTGGAAGCACAAAACAGTCCAAAGGCTTTTTGTGGAAGCACAAAACAGTCCAAGTCCATCTTGTGGAAGCACAAAACAGTCCAAGGCCATTTTGTGGAAGCACAAAAGAGACCAACACCATTTTGTGGATGCACAAAACAGACCAATGCCATTTTGTGGAAGCACAAAACAGTCCAAGGCCGTTTTGTGGAGACACAAAACAGTCCAAGGTCATTTTGTGGCAGCACAAAACAGACCAATGCCATTTTGTGGAAGCACAATAGGGACCGACGCCATTTTGTGGAAGCACAAAACAGACCAATGCCATTTTGTGGAAGCACAAAACAGTCCAAGGTCATTTTGTGGAAGCACAAAACAGACCAATGCCATTTTATGGAAGCACAAAACAGTCCAAGGCCGTTTTGTGGAGACACAAAACAGTCCAAGGTCATTTTGTGGAAGCACAAAACAGACCAATGCCATTTTATGGAAGCACAAAACAGTCCAAGGCCATTTTGTCGAAGCACAAAACTGACCAGTGCCATTTTGTCGAAGCACAAAACAGACCAATGCCATTTTGTGTAAGCACAAAACAGTCCAAGGCCATTTTGTGGAGACACAAAACAGTCCAAGGTCATTTTGTGGAAGCACAAAACAGTCCAAGGCCATTTTGTCGAAGCACAAAACAGACCAATGCCATTTTGTGGAAGCACAAAACAGTCCAAGGTCATTTTGTGGAAGCACAAAACAGTCCAAGGACATTTTGTGGAAGCACAAAACAGTCCAAGGACATTTTGTGGAAGCACAAAACAGTCCAAGGTCATTTTGTGGAAGCACAAAACAGCCCAATGCCATTTTGTGGAAGCACAATAGGGACCGACGCCATTTTGTGGAAGCACAAAACAGACCAATGCCATTTTGTGGAAGCACAAAACAGTCCAAGGTCATTTTGTGGAAGCACAAAACAGACCAATGCCATTTTATGGAAGCACAAAACAGTCCAAGGCCGTTTTGTGGAGACACAAAACAGTCCAAGGTCATTTTGTGGAAGCACAAAACAGACCAATGCCATTTTGTGGAAGCACAAAACAGTCCAAGGCCATTTTATGGAAGCACAAAGCAGTCCAAGGCCATTTTGTGGAAGCACAAAACAGTCCAAGTCCATCTTGTGGAAGCACAAAACAGTCCAAGGCCATTTTGTGGAAGCACAAAACAGACCAATGCCATTTTGTGGAAGCACAAAACAGTCCAAGGCCGTTTTGTGGAGACACAAAACAGTCCAAGGTCATTTTGTGGAAGCACAAAACAGACCAATGCCATTTTATGGAAGCACAAAACAGTCCAAGGCTATTTTGTCAAGCACAAAACTGACCAGTGCCATTTTGTAAGCACAAAACAGACCAATGCCATTTTGTGGAAGCACAAAACAGTCCAAGGCCATTTTATGGAAGCACAAAGCAGTCCAAGGCCATTTTGTGGAAGCACAAAACAGTCCAAGTCCATCTTGTGGAAGCACAAAACAGTCCAAGGCCATTTTGTCGAAGCACAAAACAGACCAATGCCATTTTGTGGAAGCACAATAGGGACCGACGCCATTTTGTGGAAGCACAAAACAGACCAATGCCATTTTGTCGAAGCACAAAGCAGACCAATGCCATTTTGTGGAAGCACAAAACAGTCCAAGGTCATTTTGTGGAAGCACAAAACAGTCCAAGGACATTTTGTGGAAGCACAAAACAGTCCAAGGCCATTTTGTGGAAGCACAAAACAGTCCAAAGGCTTTTTGTGGAAGCACAAAACAGTCCAAGTCCATCTTGTGGAAGCACAAAACAGTCCAAGGCCATTTTGTGGAAGCACAAAAGAGACCAACACCATTTTGTGGATGCACAAAACAGACCAATGCCATTTTGTGGAAGCACAAAACAGTCCAAGGCCGTTTTGTGGAGACACAAAACAGTCCAAGGTCATTTTGTGGCAGCACAAAACAGACCAATGCCATTTTATGGAAGCACAAAACAGTCCAAGGCCATTTTGTCGAAGCACAAAACTGACCAGTGCCATTTTGTCGAAGCACAAAACAGACCAATGCCATTTTGTGTAAGCACAAAACAGTCCAAGGCCATTTTATGGAAGCACAAAACAGTCCAAGGCCATTTTGTGGAAGCCCAAAACAGTCCAAGTCCATCTTGTGGAAGCACAAAACTGTCCAAGGCCATTTTGTCGAAGCACAAAACAGACCAATGCCATTTTGTCGAAGCACAAAACAGACCAATGCCATTTTGTGGAAGCACAATAGGGACCGACGCCATTTTGTGGAAGCACAAAACAGACCAATGCCATTTTGTCGAAGCACAAAACAGTCCAAAGGCTTTTTGTGGAAGCACAAAACAGTCCAAGGCCATTTTGTCGAAGCACAAAACAGACCAATGCCATTTTGTCGAAGCACAAAACAGACCAATGCCATTTTGTGGAAGCACAAAACAGTCCAAGGCCATTTTGTCGAAGCACAAAACAGTCCAAAGCCGTTTTGTGGAAGCACAAAACAGTCCAAAGGCCATTTTGTCGAAGCACAAAACAGACCAATGCCATTTTGTCGAAGCACAAAACAGACCAATGCCATTTTGTGGAAGCACAAAACAGTCCAAGGCCATTTTGTGGATGCACAAAACAGACCAATGCCATTTTGTGGACGCACAAAACAGTCCAAGGCCATTTTGTTGATGCACAAAACAGTCCAAAGCCGTTTTGTGGAAGCACAAAACAGTCCAAGGCCATTTTGTGGATGCACAAAACAGAGCAAGGTCATTTTGTGGAAGCACAAAACGGGCCAATGCCATTTTGTGGAAGCACAAAACAGTCCAAGACCATTTTGTGGAAGAACAAAAGAGACCAACGCCATTTTGTGGAAGCAAAGAAGTCATATTGTGGACCAATGCCATTTTGTGGAAGCTCAAAAGATTCCAACGCCATTTTGTGGAAGCACAAAACAGTCCAAGACCAGAAACCGAGGTCATATGTGGCACGCTAGGAGCCAGTTTCTATTCGGTGTTGTAGAAATGCTACCCGGGGTAGAATGTAAAATTCTACACTTTGGTTAAATTTCTACCCCTGCCCATAGTGAACCTGAATAATTCTACCCCTCCCCCCGTGAGTTTCTGTTTCAAAGTAAAAGGTCCAAATGGACCAGGAAGTTGCTCAAAAGTGTAAAATATTTGTACCCACCGACTGAGCTTGGTATAAATGTTTCCATTGGGTTTGCGCTACCGTGGCATAAGAGACCCGCCCAAAGTTCGGCATGCGCCTTTATACAAATGGCGGAACGTTTTTTGGTGTGACATTCGCCTCACAATTTTTACCCCCCCCTGACCCCTTTTTACTCTGGGATAGAGTCTAGAATTCTACACCAACGAATGGAAACTCAAATTTTACCCAATTTTGTAACACGTAAATTTCTACCCGAGGTAGAATGTAAAATTCTACACTTAAGTTCAAATTTGCATGTAGACCAATGAAACGAAAACAATACTAGCGGATAGCCGATGGGCCAGTTAGCGCAAAACAACTATGAGCAAGCGAAAAGAAGCCAAGACGGAAAGAGCAGAGCTGCAAAAGCGACCACTGGCTCAAGGCCAAACTCAAACACAATAAAACGCATGCGTCACTTCGTGCGTCGTCGTTGATTTTTCGTCACTGTGTTATTTCCGTGCGCAATTTATTCGGTTCCAGCTACCGTAATCAATTGATTCATCGCGCATGTTATTCTTCAGCGCGCCACCAAGTCCGATGAGCTTTGTCGTTGTCGTCATTGCTAAATTAACAATATGGGGTGCTAATTTTAGCTACCCAGGGTCCACAAAACTGAAATCTTGGATAGCGATTTTTTTATGGGAAATCAGTTCGACAACGTTTTTAGAAACTCTCACAAAGTTTGGCGTGCCCACTGCAAGTAAATCGTTAGCTATTTCTGGGTGATATTCTGTGTGATCTCAATGCTGAATTTGTTCGTTGTCGCTTGGTGTCTGCCGGAAACAAAAGGAAAACGTTTCTTCCGGAAGAAATTTAGCGCTTTTTTTCGTGAATCGCGAACATACAGCCAAGCATAGGTATACAATGGCAAAAGTTCGGCATTGAGATATAAGGATACATTTCTATCCAATGAAACATTGCCCGCTGAGTCCAGTGGCATGATTGCATTTTCAAAATTTTCATTTCTGAATCCAGCAAAACAGAAACTGAGATTTTTCACCTGACATTTCTGTAGGGTATTCAGAATAATGGCCTCTACGTCGGTACACGGTGAAAAAAATCACCTATCGTAAAACACACCTTTGCACATTGAGGTAGGTCCCATATATGGTTCTCCCGTATTAGTGTACGGAGCAAAAAATGATTGATTGCTGCTTCAAATAGAAAAGCATCCATGGCGTCGAAGGCCACGCACAAGGCTTTTGGGGCCTTTCTAAATTTACGTTCGAAATTTGAAAATGATCGGTTGTTCATTATGTCATCGAACCAATTTGTGTTGCAGTACTTTTTTCTCTTGGGGTCGAGTAAGCAAATTAGTACTTTTGGCTCTGGTATGAGCGAGCCATCTTGTTTCAGAGCTTTATATCCATGTGGGATTATAACAAGAACCACACACTTGAGTTTTACCTTGCGAAGCAGGCATTTCCACATATGCTTTTCCACTTTGTTTGCAAAAATTGTACACAACAATCAGCCGGACGACGTGTTGTACATATAATATATGTATAGCCGATTTTCCGGTGATAAGCAGAACAAACAAAGTCGGCCGGCCGCGACAACGTGACTACAAGTACCCTGCGTCAAATTGAGCACCTTTTTTCAAGTAATTTATTCCAGTCTGTTCAATTGAATACATTTCAATTTGAAAGCTATTCGCCAATCATATTCAAAACATTGTATATTTTTTCATCTATTGCATGATTCACCTGTGTTAGGCTCGCTCAAAAAATTTCCCGCGGAGTTTCTCGAAAGGGAGGGAAATTTGCGGGAAAATTTCCGTCCCCGTTACCCGGGAATTATTTTCGAGAGTGGCATTTCCTGCGGGAAACAGTGCCTGAAAATTTCCGCGGGAAACCGGCTATTTCCTGTTTTTCCCGCCCCTGGACCATTTCCCACGCGGGAATTCCCGTTTGAAATTTGCCACGCCAAGTGTGCCTTTTCCCGCAATTTCCCGTCCATCAAATGTCTGAAAATTGTTTCCCGCGACATCTCCCGTCCTTCAAAATCCCAAAGTTCCATTTCCCGCATGAATTCCCGGACCCTTGGGGCGGGAAAACGGGAACTTTCCCCATCTTTTCCCGTCTTTCAAATAAATTTCCCGCGCGAGCCGTACACCTGCGGTCTGACCACAACGATGGATAACTACGAGACAATACTGGAATTGGCCAAACCAATCGGACTCTATCAAATCGTTCTGTTGATTTGGTCGCAGGTTCGTCATTATCAAATATTTATATCAAGATCTGTTTTTCAACACTGCCTATTTCTGCGCTGTTCAGTTCTCGTTGATTCTGATTTCGAGCAACATGATCTTCATGTCATTGGGCGCATCGCAGCCAAGTGTGTCCGTGGACGTCAATCTAACGCAGGTAACGGTGCACTTTCAGTCTTGGATCGGCGTAAAGCTGGAATTCCCCTTCAATTATTGCACGTTACTAACAACATAATTCGTGAGGCACCTTTTCGTCAATTGAATATGGGTGTTATGCAGCATGTTTTTTTCGTTGCACGGTTGCTTGCGCAGACGGCGGGCGGTGCACCAGGTCATCGTCGGTGTGCAAATGCACCAGATAGTCACACGACCCCAAAATTGATGAGCGACTCATTGACAGAATCACTCGTCGCCCGATGTCACACCGGATGCCACTGATTTCCACACGCTGTCCGTCCAGTACGGCCTGATCGGTGATCGAGCGTATCTTGTGTCGTGGATCACATCCATTCAAATGGTCGGCGTCTTGATCGGCGCTGGCGTTGGCGGACGACTGGCTGATGCGTGGGTTACGGTATAATTATACTGAGTTACGGTAATTGCGCGGTCAGACGATGATCGTGAGGACACGGTAATTGTTACTGTAATGTTTACGTTCCGATAATTGTGAAATTGCAGTAGCTGAGGATGAGGTATATGTGAAAGGCATCAATAATCGAATGATTTCAGATTTGGTCGCAAAACGATCTCGGTCGGCTCCGTCATCCTGTTGTCAGGGATAGGCATCGTGAGTGGATGGGCGCCCAAATGGTATCGTGGCATTTGGAACTGATAAATGGATAAAAATCGCACGTAACATCGTGATGTTTCATTCACAGGGTCTATTACATGATGTTTCGTTTTGTGATCGGCTGCTTTGTCGGCAGTACCATCACATCGACGTTTGTGCTGAGCAGTGAGCAAATGGTGGGCGATTCAGAACCAACATTACGGAAAATGTAGCATTTTTCACAATAAATGCCTGAATAACGCGCAGGTGCAACGATATCGCACATTGCTGTTCATTGGCGGCTGGCCTACGGGCAGCGCCGTGCTCGCCGTCTGTGCGTTGTTAACAAATAATTGGTTGTGAGTTGGACAATGATATGTATACTGTACATATTTTTGTCTTGTTTCCAACCATTGCAATTTACAGTTGCAGCAATCCAATTTTGCAGCATGTTGAATCTGGCGATCAATTGTTTCGGGATTGTGCCGTTGCTGCTTCAGTTTGTGATCACCGAAAGCCCGAAATGGCTGATTGAGAGTGGCCGAGAAAAGAAAGGTTCACTCTCAAAAATGTAAAGATATTGGGACAAACTTACAGATTCATCATACATACATTGAAAAAAATCACAGGCACCGCTGCGATGCTCAAAATCGCGCGTTTGAACGGTGCCAGCCAAGAAAGTCGCGAGAAAATCAGTGCTCTCATGAAAGATCCCAATAAACAGTCAGGTTCGTTTGCAGTCCTGCAGAATATAATAATTTTTTATCGTTTCATAAACCTATGCGACATGGAAGAGACCCCAGATATCCATTTCAGCACAACACAAGCCCATTTCATACTTTGCCCTTATTCGCAACAGCCAGTATCGTCATCACATTCTGCTATTGATGTTCTACTGGACGTCGGTGACAGTGGTTCACTATGGTTGACTCCGTCTTGTGTAACTCAAAGTGCTCGGAATTCGAGAGAAAAGCAACAAAACGATTTCCACAATTATTTCCGGTCTAATTTTCACGCTTGGCGCCGTGGTCGATTCAGCCGCGCACAACATTCTCGTTTTTGCTTGCATCAATCTGGCGGCGTCCCTTCTGATCCCGATCTGCGATCGAGCATTCAAATGGCTCGGACGGTGGATTAATTCTGATTTTTCATTGTTTTTTTTATTTACCCCCGCTGTCGAAAAAACAACAATCAATTTTCAGGCGTTGGTTGGCGCTGATTGGCTGGGGCTCATTTGCCGGCAGTCTGGTGGCGGTTATCGTGCTGCAACAATTCTCACAGTATTTCATTGCCACTTGTGCCGCCGAATTTGGTAGTTTCACAAACGCACATTTCTTCACCAACCATACTATCGCTATCACAGTCTATTTCACCAATTCACAGGGTTGGGCATGGGCCAATTGGTCTGGGCAGCTGGTGAGTTGTTCACGGCTGAGCTATTCCCAACGAAAATACGCAACACGGCCAATGGTGAGTATTCATACTGTAGCTGATTCTGTGCCACAGAGAGCAGTGCTGTGCTTTGCTGCACTGTACTGACCATCAGCTGACCACCAAATCTGTTCCGAATCTGTGCGGGCATGGGAACATTGCGTGAATTTATATGTAAAACAGAAAGGTGTAATGTTTTAACACACACCGCGCAATGTGCGTATCACCAAATCAAACTCGGTGATTGGGTCGCTTCTGATGGGCCACCAACTCCACCCTTAATGAATTTCGAATAGTGGAATCACCGAAGTCGCCTGACTACGACAGAAAACGTCTCAGGTCTGTGCAACAGTTTCTCCCGACTGGGTTGTATTGGCGCACCGCTGATCCTCCTACTGAACAGTCATTGGTCGAGCACCAGCAGTCTGATATTCTGCGTGATATCGTGGCTGAATGTGCTCGTCGTCGCTTGGTGTCTGCCGGAGACAAAAGGACTACCGCTGCCGGAAGATGTGTGATGCTGCGCGTCCATCCGACGCTATTTTTCATAAAATGCTTTGTTTGGAAAAAATTTCTTAGCACTTTTTATTTTGTGAATACACGCCATACATGTGCGTGCAGTATAAATGTGCATATGTGACGTGTAACACTCGTTTCGTTGATGGGAGCATTCACTGTTTCTCGGACCAGAACCCAGACAGATGCGGTCATCTGTTCAACCACAAGCTGATGAGACGACTTATTTTTGAAGTTGGCTTGTGCGGATCCAATAATTTTCCGGTTCCACGTATTTCGGAAACAAAAGAAGGAGAAACGTACGTATTTTTTAAAAACACGCTCCACCTCGGTGCGTAAATTCCCTTTTCACTCCCAAAACATTTGTGTGTTGAACAACGTTGCTGTTCGCGTAAGCAGGCAACAAATTGAGGTCAGCCAGCTGGAATTTGTCATCATCTCTCTCAGCCTAATCTCTTTCTTTTGTTTTTCGAAACCGTGTGACCAGTACATTTTTGAATCTGGCCAAGCAAGCTTTAAAAAATTCGTCTCGTGAGCTCGTGGCTGGACATACCCGTAACTTTCACATCCGCTGTTTTGTAATATTTTTTTCATGCTCGTAAATTCCACGCCCGCTCTTGTAATTATGCTTCTTGCACTGGACCTCCTTCTATTATGTAGTAGTATTGTAGTGGTATTCTTCTTCTGCATTGAGTTGGTGAGCACGCGATAAAACATACAAACTCGTGTCGACCAAGTGTCCACCAACTGTGCACATATATGTACACGTATAGTCCGTCCACCAGCTCATGGCACTTTGTGTTGCTGCTGGCTGGTTTGTTCCTTTCCTCCACGTTCTAATGAAAGAGAAATTGAGTGTGAGCGATTTTGCAAGAAAACTGAAAAAATAATAAAATGTGTCGAAAAAGATTGAATTCGATCAAATTTAAAATTAAAATCGATAAAACACGTCGATTTCATAAAAACTGCAATTTAGGAGCCAAAATATTTTTTTTCGGAAACTGAATTTCTATTTCATTAGAACGTGGAGGAAGGGAACAAGTCGGCCAGCAGCATCACAAAGTGACAAGAGCTGATGGACGGACTATATGTATTTCTTGCTTCAAAGGTTTGTGACACAAATCACCTTGAGGTTAATCTGCCGCGCATAAAATACTGCTCTACACACACGCATGACACCATTACCGGCTTTGTTGTTTGACTGAAAAAATACTGCGTGAAGCAGCCGTTTGAGCTGCTTAGACCCCGTTACTTTGAAACCGACACCAAAAACGGCAAGCCCCTGAAACCGAATGTGGGCAAATGCGTATTACATGTTATAGATGTCTGTGCAGTATTGTTTGACCAAATATGGGGTCGAATTCCCGAAAACCAATTGCCCGCAAGCGAAAAGGAATTCTCGGAACGCAGTGTGAAGTTACCTATATGCAATGGGATTGTACAGTCAGATTGTGCCAGAGCAAGCAATTCTCGAAATTTTTTCCACCTCGGTGCGCAAAGTCCCTTTTAGCCCCAAAACGTGCTTGTGTTGAACAAACTGCCGTTTGCATGAGCACGCAACAAATTGAGGTCATATTGAGGCTGTAAATTGTCATCACACACGCGCTTCAAGCACTTCGTATAAAGCTGCCATGTACAATGCTCCACGGAAGACGTCAACATTTTTCTCACCTCAAGCAACCCGGAATGAGAGCCAGAAAGAATACATGGCATTCGGTGTGAGTTGACGATCTAAGTTTTCCATATGTCCATAAGCCCAGAAAGCAGTCCTCAAATATAAATTCCATCACGCTTCTAAGCCCTTTCTGTAAAGGTGTACATATCAACATGTATGTAGGTGTAATTAAAAAGAAAAAACGTCATCTTGCGCTTTTGCAGCCGTGCCTTTTGTATGCATGAACAATTACTGTATCAAAGAAACTTTATCATGCTTGCATGGGTTGCGTGTTCCTGCGCTCAGCACTTTTTATTTCTTGAGTCCCCTGGCGAATTGGTGCAGATGTATGCATATGTACCAACAGACCTATAAATGCTCCAACCACATGCAGTACAGTACTATGTATGTACTGTATGTATAAACTAAAATCGGTACAAGGGCTGCGTGGGTTTGGGTCGATATTATCGGAGTGCCGGCTTGAATTTTCTTCAAATACTTTTCGAATGACTAAACAGGGTTCACGTGTTTGAAACACCTGCCATCCAACGGAAAATGCAGTGTTGTTCTCAGCTCATTCTGTTGTTGGCTATCCAAATACCGGTGCTGGTAAAAATGTAGGATCCATCCAACATTGCGTGCATTCTGGATAATTCCACGCTACATAATATCGCATATAGTGTTCGTTTGCTTGAATACATACATATGTAAGTTTCCGTTTTTTGCTCATAAATTCGCGTATATGATCGATCGCTGCGACACGCAAAGTTGCAGCCGCAAATGACATGCTAATTCTGTGTTAAAATAACGCAACTGCTCAGCTCACTGGCGTGTTGTTCGTTTTTCAAAGCATCATCGAGCATTTCGAAGGAACACATGCGAAAATTCAGGGAACGCATCGTAAGTGTCGCTCAGTGTTCGCATTGTCCATCTTTTCTATCATCAGGTCACACACGGAACCACACTGTAACTGTATTCCTTCTTAATAATTCATCAGCTACTCCCGCCCGACTCTACCACGAATGAAGAAAATTGACAATAAAAATTGCGCGCAATTTTCGCATTTGGCCGTGTCAGAACGATCTTCCGGTTCTGGAACTGAATCCTGGATAACCTACCCATATTTAGTTGACAATGCAACCGGACAACAGGATGAGCGCGCGACGAGGGTACAATAATGGCTTGACAATGTTAATACACGAAGGTGAGTTGCAAGGCTTTGATTTTCCAAAAAAAGTATCTGGTTATGCATACTGTACATACAACATGCGTATTATGGTAACATATTCCATTTCGTTAAAGAGATGACCGATGAGAAAAACGACACAGCTGACAATCTAAAACAGTTGTTCTGTGCGTGTAGCTCAGGTTGCGATGCGGAAGGTTTATCTTCGAAAGCATTGATAATTATCGGTGTTTTTTGCTATGATCGAATTGTGTGACAAAAAACCGGATAACAACAGGGCCACGAAATAGCTGCACATACTTGGCATACTGTTCGTGGACCATCCGCCAAGGTGGGTCACATCCATGTACATGGTATATCTTAGTGTGCTTGCGTCTAATCGTTTTGACAGTCGATTGTGTTGATGCAAATGGACTTGTGTGTTTGAAACGAACTGTTTCCAACATTTCAACACGCGACGATTAGGGCGTTATGCATCAAAATAATGTGCATGACGAGCGTTTTCGAGATTAAGCAGGCAGCTTATGTAGCTCAGACCGGACAGGACTGGCTTGCAAGCGCTTATAGCAAGTGCAAAGGCATGTCTTGACGATTGAGCTAATACAGCGCGCGGGCGCGCGTAAATCAAGACATGAGTACAGTATGGTAAGTGATACGCGGCTTCATATGAGAAACATAATCGGCAATAAGTGTGTCTTGGTCGGAAGAGCTTCGACAAGCAAAGAAGAGTGAGTGAAGCAAACACTCAATATTTGTAATTATACAAGAGATGCAGCTGAACAACTGGCAAGAGCATGGTAGGCCCGGGCAAGACTTCCTTTGTGAGTCAGGCACACGTGCTGCCAAGACTTCTGTCATGTCTGTGTTTCTGGACCAAATGGGGCAGAACAGCTTTTGTTGAGCATGGACATTTTTTATTCGCTTCAGTCAGTGGGCATGACCTGTGCTCTTAATGAATTGTGTTCACGCTCGGCCTCACTACACTACACGCTGCACTCCGAATCTAGCGGCTTTGTGTGGCCGTGCTTGTAGAGTGTATGTGTCTAGCTATGCTTTAAAAAAACAAATCCATCCTCCTTGAATTTATTTCTAACGACCACTGTCACCCGGCACTTGAACTAAAAATAGATTTTGCTGCATTGCCCGCCTCCAATTTGAACTTCAGTGCGCTGGCTCGGCTTTGTGTGCGCAGCCAACTGCATAAACGAACAAACTTCCAAACTTCAATATGTATGTATATAACAAACGAACATGTATGGCGCGAGAACAAGAGCAGATGTGTGTATGTACATACATAGGTGTAATGTCTCCGTCTGAGACACAGTTGACCCTTTTTATAGTGACCCTTTCGTTGTAAAGCCATCTCTATGGCGACCCTGTATATGCTCTGCACTGCTCAAATCTGCTGTACACGTACATAACTCCCTTGGTCCGACTCTATGCTTTGTACTGACCGAAGGTGACATGTCCCAATCATGTTTGGGTAGACTGTATAGCCAAAACAGAATCATAATCCCAAGCAGCACTTTCCGTGTTGAACAATGCCAAAAGCACAGCGCACATTGGTGATGTCGTCCTACCACCATCAGTATCAAGGCAGGGTCTATGATATCGGTAAGATCCAAATGGATGCTTTATGTGATTGGAATTACATAATGTGTACTTGTGAGAAAAGAACTCAAAGGTGCGAATGTGAATCATGACACAGGTTACCGCCTGATGATAGCGGTCGAGGACCTGAAAGCGATCAGGGCGCACGCGCAGCGGATCGAAATCGCTATTTTCGTGATCGCGCTGATGCTGTTCGGCTTCATTGTGGTGCGAATGGTCAGATACACCATCACCATTTGCTGGTTCGTTGCGTTGCCGCACCCTTTTATTATTGATAAGTATAGGAGTCCGTGATCAGCAGGTATGTATATGCACTGACGATGACCTGGTGCACCGCCCCAAAAAGACACCGACATGTACACGCGCTGCTGAACGGTTCAATCAAAACTCTGATCGATGTGTGGTTGTGGACATAATATACGGTCGGTAGCCAGCGGACGGGCAATTGAGCAAAGCACATTTGAGCAAGACCACTTTGAGCAAGTGAAAAAGAGCAGAGTCCAAAAAGGCAGAACCTAAAAACGAATAGGCGTAAGCCTAAGCCTAAGCCCAAACACAAAACAGATCTTAAGTGTAAGCCTAAGGCTGAGCCTAAGCCTGATACCAAAATCAGCCTAAGTTTAAGCCGGTGGAACAAAGTAAGGGCTCTGCTCTTTTGGCCCCGCTCTTTGTCACTTGCTCAAAGTGGTCTTGCTCAAATGTGCTTTGCTCAATTGCCCGGCCACCCGGTAGCCACACAAGACGAATCTCACGTTTTACATTACGTGATAAGACTGACATGGGCTAGGACGGCGCGTTTTGGATTTAAATTTGTCACGTGTCCCTTGTACTGACGAGCCCGGGCGTCTCAGTCGGTCCGCGAAAGCAGGGCGAAACAGGCCAACATCACTTCACTCGCATGCATTAGCTCATTGTGAAAGACGCACAATACTTATATAATGATTCCCGGAGACACCACGAGCCGTGGTACGTTTCCGTGATGACGCCGTTGTGAGTACACATACATTACGGACGACTACGACAGAAACTTTATTAAAATGAAACAAAATATCGATATCGCTACAATTATGGTATTATTAGTAAATTATTAGTCCTATAATTATATTATCGCATCATTTCAGCAGCAGCAAAAACGACAGTCAACGTGGCTGTTGCAGTCCTCGATCGAATAAGAAAGAGCAACAACGTGTGCAGAGCAAAGCGTCGTACGCAATGAGACTGCATGGAAAACAGATCACATCGCCTGTGCATCGAGATGTGATGCATCACGACTGTGCGTGTTTGACCGGGATTCTGCAACTTTCAGGGCTATTTCTAATGTAGTCTACGCAAATGCGTATATTTCGTGGCTGGTGGGCAACAGTGATGTACTGTATAAGCGATGCGCCAGTGATTGTGTTGAGGTTATATATTGAATGCGTTGACGACACAGCGGAAACCTACAGTACCAGCTGCAACTATGGGTGAATTCTGCTTTTACGCGCGCAGCACGCGTGCGAAGAAAAAACAAAAAAAAAAAAAAAAAAAAAACCAAAAACCCCCCCCGAAACCCCCAAAACACCCACACAACCCCCCCCCCCCCAAACACGCAAAAAAACCTACGCATGCACGCCTGCACACACAAACGTATAGGAGGCCGAATGCACCACATGCACCGCGTGCACAGTGCTGAAAAGGTCAAATGCGTGCACGCGGGTGCACAACTGGTTGGTTATACATTGTGCCCGCAGGCGTCAAAGGCGTGCATGCGTACGCACGCGTGCTGCACGCGTAAAAGCAGAATTCACCCAGAGTTGCAGCTGGTACTGTAGGTTGGGCAAAACAAAATTTTTAAATTTTTTTAAAAAGAAGTTTTTGAAAAAATTTTTTTGTTTTAAATTTTTCGGGGGAACAAAATGTTCTAAAACGTCCAAGAATGGCCTTTTTGGGAGTTATTTTTTGTCATTTTTTCTCAAGGGTCGAAAAATCTTCTTCACAAAGTAAGCTTTGGGGCAAGTATTTCGTACCTAAGATGCCCCAAATGATGTTATTATACCTTCCCGTGATACATGGGACACAGTATGCATGTACCTACATGGTACTTCGATGTCACACCCCATCGGGTCGGTCATATACGACTGATTCAGCTGCCCGACAAGTATTTCTGCAGCTTATATTCTCAATTTTGTGTGGTTTGTGAGTGAATCTTGCTTATTCGACCACAAACTGTTGTGTCTGATACCACAGCGCAGCAATCATCGGTCGATATCAAGCACAGACTGTTGGATCGCACCGAAATCATTTTCGAACCGAAATGACGTAAACACCCTTCATAAGTGATGCAAGTTGCATTTTTTTCGCGTTTGTGCGCGTTTTTAAGGCAAATTTGGTAAAAATTTCCCCGAATCTGAGACGTTTTAAAAAATGTTTTAAATTTTAAGAATAAAACTTGTGTAAAAAATTTTTTTCCAACCCTGGCGGGGACACTGGGTGGCATTTTCCAAACGGTGTAAAGGCCAGTTGGGTATAAAGGTCGGTCGCAAGCTCGGTGTGAGAAAGTTCTGTGTGAGGTCGGCGTAAGCTTGAAACATTGCTCAGCGTGCACTGTTTCAAGATTTCGCCGAACTTTCTCACACTGAGCTTGCCACCGACCTTTACGCTCAACTGACCTTTACACCGTTTCGAAAATATCACTCACTCTGATGCGTTGGCACGAAATATGCGAATATGCGTAGACCAGATGAGAGTAAGCCGCTTTCATGCTCGGCAAGCCTGAATCTCATAATGCGTAGTGTGGCTAAAAAATTCATTCCTTTCCAATCCCCGTCCAACACAGACCCTGTATCAACACTTCCACCGAAACTGTTCGAACGCGGTATTGCGGGCAGCAACAACGCCAGCAAACGGCCATGTATGAAACGTGTGACAACGCTCAGCGAAAACAACAATGATGACAGTCCTGATGTGAGTGCGTACTGTTGCTCATCAATCGTCCAGCTTGCTACAACCAGCGCACTGATTGTGGCCGAGTTCGAACTCGTCACATACACAATAGCTGTTGAGAATAAAACCAGCGCTTTTTATTTCAGGGCCGCTCGAAATTGCTGTGTGGTTGGTTAGTGTATGGCACCTGATGTGGGCAGCAATGTTGAGCAGCGCACATACTTATTTCAGTGAAGCACCAGTTTTGAGCCCTACCCTGACTGCGTAGACTCACACCTACAATAGACTAGAAGCCCACTGTGTGGGATAGGATCAGTTACCCAACCACACATACACTACCGCAGTGACCAATCTACCGTATGCGACCTACCGTAACCCCGCACCTGGTTTTCAGCACGAACAAGCGCTGATGAACAAGGAGACAACGCCGTGCAGCCAAATGCACAGCAACGAATTGATGCGACATCAACACACCCATCCGTCCACGCCAACTCGGCTGCGTTTGAAACATGATTGCGAAAGTGTCGATTTCCCGTTTCCGCCTGTTTGAGACAGACACGGGTCGATTCTGTCTGTTTGAGACAGACATGGGGATGACCAGAAAGTGCATAGCACTTTTTTGTTTTGTACCAATGCTTTGTGGGGAATTTGGAAATGTCGGTGAATATGTGAATATGAAGCATGAATACGCATTCTGGCAGGTCATCTGGGTGCACAATAACCGAGGTTGCCCAATTCGGTTTCTGTGAACTGGCTCAGCATATTTGAATGTCACCGTCATTCCCAGATCGAAAATGGCACTCTCTCGCTTCATTTTGTGTTTAATACTGCACTAAGATTCGTGTTCAAGTCTCTTTTGAACTGTATAAACGACAAAAAATTGAGAAGAATACATGGTTTTTCGAAATTGTGTATTGTCTTGAGATTTCCCTGTAATTATTTGCTTGAAAATAATATTATTCGCTGCTCGCGTTGATGCAAATGAATTTTATGTGTGAAATCGAACGCGCAATCACTGCTGTTTGTCAAGGTTTATTTTGTATAAAAACATACTGCTGCTGGTCCAAATGGTTTGCTATCTTCGTTTCGGGGTAAAACATCAGGTTCGTCTGAATGCTGAGACAGCTCTTTTTGCTGTCTTGCTTGCGCTCACATATTTCACATTTCGTCTCCCCAAATTAGTGGACTTTTTGCCCAAAGTTGTCCCGAATGTCGACAGATCCCCTATTTATTGGCGTTGATGTGGGCACTGGTAGCGTTCGTGTCGCTATCGTTGGAAAAGGTGAAATGAAAGTTTACAATTTTAAATCTGTTTTCCAAAAAAAATTAAAATTCTGATGAAACCGCGGAGCCGGCGAAAACAAATACGTTTTATTTTGCCGACAGGCCAGCAATGACATTATGGTACACAAGATAATGTTTCAGGCGGAAACGTGCTTGATTCGTGCACCAGGGGCCTGACGATACATAATCCTGAGGTCGACCACTATTATCAGTCGAGTGATCAGATCTGGGAGTGTATTCGACGCTCGGTGAGAGTCGCGATCTCAAAAAATGTGCATTTTTTATTTTTGTGGAATCTTTTTTTACGAAAATACGACCCCCAGATTCTTGAACTATGCGTGAACGTGGACGACGCGAAGATCAAAGGCATCGCGTTTGCCGGCACCTGCTCACTGGTCGTGCTCGACCAAAATGGCTAGTTTTTTATTGACTGATTGAAATCGTAAAAATGAACTTTAAATTCAAAACTTTTCCCGCGTTGTTTAAGGTCCGACAACGTTAGCGACAGACGCCGATGGCCTGACACACAACATCATCATGTGGATGGATCATCGAGCCAAGGTCGAGACCGATATGATAAATGCCACCAGGCATACAGCGCTCAAATCAGTCGGTAGGTGTGTATTTATGTGCTGCCGCATTATTGCATAATCACTGATTTTATGTCGAACAGGCTGAATAAACCAATCAATCATTTATCCCAAGGCGGCTCGATCTCGATTGAAATGCAGCCGCCCAAGTTGGTGTGGTTGCGTAAACATATGAAACATCAGTTCGATGGTGCGGCGCATTTTATGGACTTGGTTGATTGGCTGTCCTACAAATGCACGGCTGACACAACCAGGTTAATTGTGGCGATATAATGATGTCAAGCGGATCTCTCTGATAAGAAAAGGTGCCAAGACAAAGTCAAGCCCGCCCCCCTCCAGATACCGGATGCCAGCAAAAGGGCTTGACAGCCACACGGTATGATCTTGAATGCATATGCAGATCACAATGCACGGTGGTGTGCAAATGGCTGTACGATGCAAACGAGCAACGGTCGTGTTGGAATGACGATTTTTGGGCCACAATCGGTCTGCAATGTTTCACATCGAAGCAGCACGACCGAATCGGGAACAAGGTGGTGGCACCCGGACATGCGATTGGATGCGGTCTGTGTGAAGAGACGGCCAAATGCTTGGGTATGACATTGTAGTTCTTAATTATTGATTGGGATTCTCCATATATATGGCAACACCCAACCAGGTGATGTTTCACACGCAGGTCTGCAGCCATCCACACCCGTAGGCGCTGGCCTAATTGATGCGCACGCTGGCGTGCTAACATTGCTCGCTGCTGTGTCAAAGGTAGAAATGTGAGCTTTGTTTTTTGTCTTAATGTTATTGGCATAACGACACAGCTTTTACCTGACCTTTATATGCTCACAGACCGGTCTTGATCCGCTATCGAGTCTGTGCATCATCAGTGGCACATCCGTCTGTCACATGGCACAGTCATCCACTCCACAGTTCATTCACGGTGTCTGGGGACCGTACTTTGGCGCGATTTTGGATGGAAAATGGTTCTGGCTCACTTCCGCATTCCGTATTTTTTCAATTTTTCATTATTTCGACCACATGATAAGTTTTTATATTCATTATAATTACGTTTGCTTGATCGATCCAGGCTAAACGAAGCCGGCCAAAGTGCTGTTGGTAACGTGCTGGATCGAATAGTTGACCGTTACGGCCTCGGTCACAACGATGTACTCGACTACATTGACCGTCAGGGGGACAGCTTAACGACAGCAAAATTAGCCGGCGATTTGCATGTCTGGCCAGACTATCATGGTTTGCAGTTAGCATTTTTTTTCTTAAAAAGAATGCTTCGATTTGAAAATGTTGCCTGATTTTCAAGGCAACCGCTCTCCACTTTCCAATCCGAACATGACCGGTGCTCTACTCGGACTCCGACTGGACGACATTGGGCCAGTCGTTGCTGATGACAAGGATAATGCACTGCGATTGTGTGCACGACAGTATGTCGCACACGTGCAGGTATATGCAGCAATCTCTTGATAGAGGCACCTGATGTTTCACAGACAGCGCACGAATTATTGCGGTGCTCACCCTCAGCTCTTGAGTTAGTCGGCCTTCACTCAGGGTTAGGAATGCCAGCGCCTGGGGTCAAGTAAGCCTAAAACACTCTGCTAGGGACGAGCTTCACGAGTTCCAATTGTTTTTTTTGTCCAAATTTGCAGTCGTTCGCCTACATGACCAAACTGATCGTGTCGCAAATGTCCAACTACCGATTCAGCAACGTTGCACTCTGCGGCGGCCTACAGCGCAATCGATTGTACGTACAAACGCACGCCGATGTGTTGGAAAAGCCGGTCGTTCTGCCGAACTGCGAACATCCGGTCGCTCTCGGTTGGTGGTGCCCTTTATGGATCAGGGATTGTTGTGTGTAACAGGCGCCGCACTCCCACTCAATGGGCATGATAACAAGAACGGAGTACTGGCTGCTTGTGGTTTACGGTCTGGGGCCCACACATTCTCAGGTCCCGTGCCACCCATTTCAGGTGCAGCCATGCTGGCCATGTGTGCTACAGGTACGTCACTGCCGGCAGCAATGGAGTACCTGGCCCCAGGAGCCAGCGTCATAGAACCGGAACCGAAAACTGTTGCGTTTCACGAACGGAAGTACAAGATATTTGAAAAACTCGGCGAAATCGTGAAAAAGACCACGGATGAACGTTGATTTTTCTGTGTATATGTTTTGTCAATGTCATTGTTCGATTATATGTGCAGTGTTCTTTTTTGAGAAGCTGACAAAAAACCACCGAAAAGACACACAACAAAGTTATCGGCTTCGTGAACTTTATAGCGCCGGAATCGACGTATAATAGTTGACAATTGGGACCAAAAACAGGCGTGCATAAAAACAAGTAAAACCGTAGAAAGATGATCACCGTTTCAACAAACAAAATTTTACATAATTGCAACAAACACGGATATACCGTATTTTCGGAAACAAATCTTTTTTAATCAAATATTATAGCTGAAATAACACGAATAATGATTACACGTACCAGTAAAAACTGTGCACAAACATGTGATGCCACCTACCTAATAACAGGCAACAGTCGTTCACAGGATGATATCTGGACTGATTTCGGCACAGAACAAAACACAACACGTGCCAGCAAAACCAACAATGGCAAAATAATAAAAAAGATAAATCACATTTAACGATATTCTATTTATTGTCCGCTTCGTTCTTCTTCAGTATCACGATGCCCTCGAGATGCGGCGACAGGCACGAGTCTGGAACACGGCGCGCGCAAATCAACAAAAACCAAAATAATGAAAGAGAAAAAACTGAGAAAAACAAAAAAAACATAAAATAAAATAGACGCAACGCAACTCACAGTCTTCATTGGCCAATTCGGCGCGCTCGCCGAACGCCAGCAGCACGGGCGTGTTGTGCGTGCGAAAGCCGGTGATCGTCTTCGGTTTACCAGCTTGGCCCACCGCGTCAACAGCCTGGAAAGCGCTCAAGCAATTTTAGTTTATTCTTAGCATAACTAATTTCTGGTCGTTTTATTTATTTAATTTGACAGAACAAACCCTAAGCGATTGGACGTCAAATTCATTGGTGCTTAATTTAGAGCGAATAAAACATTTTACACACAGTCTGTGCGACGAAAGGTATATACATCGCAGGTTCGATTGAATGAAAAAACCACCGCAATCGTATCAAATCACCACCAAAAAGCCAAACACAACAACAGCCCGCCGTTCCGTTTCCAACCTGTCCGACCCTGACAGGCACGTTGACTTGACTCAATTGTTCCGTGTTCGTTTCATCGACCACCGTTGTGATCAACATACGTGGCTGCATTGCCGGTGTCAGTGTGTACAACAAGTAGTGCTGACGTCCGTTCAGTACGGCTGCAAATAGCACACGCTTGGTCGGCATACTTTGGCTAGACAGCCACAATGTTTTTTTTAATTTGTTCATTTGTGTGCAAATGTTTCATTTATTTCGCTCAGTGGGTACATCTGATGGCACTATATTGGTGGTAGCGAAACGTCATAAACCTGCAACCATTTGTAATGGTTCTGAAATTGTGGAGCGCGTGTCAAGAGCAACCAAACAACACGAACTCTTTCGTCCACAACTACATACAGTATATAACACTGCGCAACGCAAACACATCAGACAGCCACAGCCCCTTGTTGACCGTGGGTGGGTCGACCCAAACATACAAAACGTGTGCCCTCGATGCTGCACCGAGCCTGACACGGTCGAACATCTGTTCCGTTGCAAAAGCCGACCCATATCCACGAGCCCAATCGATCTGTGGCGTAACCCGATCAAATGCGCAGAAGATCTGTCGGACATCTTCAGTCAACAATGAGACTTCGACAACCGAACGTTGGCTATCAATCAACCGTAGGTGGTGGGTGAGAGGACGGATTTATTTTAGCGGTCACACATACAACTGCTAACTGGTCGCTGAAGGCAATATATGACAGCACAGCATGCGTGAACCAAGTTGATACCAATAATGGTAACTGCCCAAAACCCACAATTTTTCGCATCCAGGAACGTAAAGCAGCAGGCGATCAGTCCAGCGACGGCAGCCGTGTTCATCAGTTGACGATCGGAATGGAATGGATTCAAGGTGAGCGTGCCTTTGCCTGAATCAGGGTAGGTTAATGAGATGCATTGTCGTCCTTAATTCCATGACCAGCGACCACAACCATTATGATCAGAACACGACCTGGCATGGGCAAATTTTGAATAGCCCAGTAATTTGCGACGAACACCACACAAAACCAACAACTTCAGCACTGTTTCGAATCAATGCTCCAAATTTATCGCAAAGTATCGGTCACACAAAGAATTGGACATGGCAAGTCGCAGTGCTCGCGATCGAATTCGAGACGGTTCGTTCGCGGTCACGAAACAACATCAACAAAACCAAATCAACCACCAACCCAAATGTGTCAGTCCCTGCGCGATACGCACAAGCATGAGTGACTGTGGGTCCTTCTGATGGTACACGGCCAACTGACGCAGCATTGTGCCCAGACGCGCGTTGTTCGTGCCTGGAAGAACAGGAAGCCATGTTGCATATCAACAATTTCCGCACAGTTCGTTCGCACTCAGTAACGTGTTGGTTGGTTTCCTTGCCAGAATTAAACTACATTGAATTGAAAATACAGCTTTTTTATCACCTCCTCGTAAACGCAATGCGAAACATTTTTCAGCACGACGGTCTACCCTCGATAGCGACATGCTCGGGACTAGGTCTATCTATTTTCAGTCACTGTAAACAATATCTACCATACTACAATTAGTTGCAACCAAAACAAAAGGTCAAAAACACATTGCAGACCAAAGTGGCGTCAAAAATACACGAATGTTTCCACCACAAAGCATAGTTTCTTCAGACACTTTTTAGGTGCAATTTGCACCTAAAAAAATCAGAATTGCGCCTAAAAATTCAGGGTTAGGTGCAAGCTTGCACCTAACATTTTGAGCCCTTATTTCCTTAATTTAGCATTTATACAGCATCTTTTAAGGTTCGAAAACCTTAGAAACGAAAAAATGCGCTGCGCGGCTTCTTCGTTCCTTCCACTAAATTCCGTCGAAACCTTTGGTGTTTGGTCGACATCGACAAAAAATATTTATTGGTCTGATTGCACTTCGCGCACAGTTAGTACCTATTGGTAATTTGATGTGGCATGCTTGGGAAAGCGACTATTCATTGCGTTCCAACTTTGTTGAACTTCTAAACGCACGCAAATAGCATTAAAACGCATGACAAGGCAAAAAACACCTAAAATCGGCGTTTTTTATTCAAAATTCAAAGGGCTTGCACCTAAAAATTGGGCGGTTGCACCTAGTAAATTTTGAAAAAAAAAACCCTGCCACAAAGAGAATGACTGTAAACAGGGTCGACCATGAGCTCATGAGACGACTGTTTTTGAAGTTGGCTCGTGCGGATCCAATAATGTTCCGGTTCCACGTATTTCGGAAATAAAAGAAAGAGAAACGCACTATGTATTTAGCAAAAACACGCTCTCCACCTCGGTGCGTAAATTCCCTTTTCACTCCCAAAACATATGTATGTTGAGCAACGTTGCTGTTCGCGTAAGCACGCAACAAATTGAGGTCAGCCAGCTGGAACTTGTCATCATCCCTTTCAGCCCAATCTCTTTCTTTTGCTTTTGGAAAAAGTGTAACCGGCGCATTTTTTGAATTTGGCCAAGCAAGCTTTAAAAAGATTCGTCTCATGAGCACGTGGATGGACTATACAAAAACGGATGCAGTGTCCGTGCGTCACAGCTCTGACATGTCATCAAACTAAATTGCAACACAACACAACCGCTTATCCAAAATGAACACACGCGACGTGGCAACACACGACGAGTCGTCTCATGAGCTCGTGGTTGGACTATACACACCATAAATACTATATTGATATCAATCAGTCAATAAAAAGTAACCGACCGGCGCCAACCAATCCCAACGCAAAGATCGCGTTCCTGGCCGTATCGGCATCGGCGTCGTGCGAGAACTTGCTGAGCGTTTCGAGGATCTGCAGCTGCGGATTGCTGACCGACAACAGAGCCAGCGCAAGCGGCACTGCCTGCCGAATCGCTGGTTCGCCGTAACGGATCTGTGGTGTGCAACACAATAATGAATGATTATTGATCACGTCGTGCATTATTCATGCTGCTGCATCATCCGACACGAGAAGCGAAAATGTTTATCGTGCGTTTATCGTCATCGCGCCGATGCTTTAGTACGCGTTGCTCAACCGACTAAAGTTTCAGGCACGCAAAAGCCTCGGCCGGGCCATTTTCAAACGTGAAATAACGTAGCGTCAGTAGATAATGTTTCGCTGACAACATAAGTGCACAAGATTTTGTCTACCATTAAAGTCGCGTAAATATCTTGCGAAAAAAGCCCGCCAAACACGATCATTTATAGGCAAACCACGCCAACACAGCCCTCCGCGCAAAAACCCCCAAACAAAAAAGCCACCACCCCACCAAAGCCTTTACCCAATTGCCGACGACAATCATACGACAAACGACAGGACATACCAAATGTCCGAATTGTCTCAGACACATTTGTTCGCCAATATCCTCTCCCATCGCAATCAGTCCAATGCCGAGTGCAGCCACGGCCTGCTGGATGCACTGGTCCGGCTTCTTGCCCGCCGTCGAATCCGAGCCGGACTTTTGTGTGCTGCCGCTGGTGCCTGCTGCTGTCGACGACTTATCGATGTCTTCCTGCAATATTGACACGCTTGCCCATGGCCGGTGGTGTTGCAGAGGTGTTCCTTGGGGGATGGGGAAGAGATTTGCCCCTAGGGTACGCTAATTTCCCCGACAAAGGTACACTAGCACACTCATTTCCCCAACTTTTGCCTAAAATAGGCATTTTTAGGCCTAAAACGGGTAATTTTTAGGTCAATTCTGACAAAGTCGCCAATATACCGTTTTTACAGAGAATTTTTTTCCAAAAAGTGGCAAAAATAGGCCAACTTTTCTACCTCAATAGATGTCATTTTCCTGAATATGGGTACCCCTTCCCCCAGAGTGTTGTACACTAATAATTTCCCATCCAAAACGGAGGCACGTACACTAATTTCTCCGCCGGACCAGTAATTGCCCTGGCGAAGTCCATTTTGCTGGCGAGCGCGCCGGGGTGACCGACAGTGGGTCTGGCAGCAAAATGGGTTGCGGCGCACGTTGCGCCAGCATGCAATTTTATTGCCAGATTTGAGGAAAAAATCTCGTTGCTGGTTTTTTTCGAAGTTTTGTTCATTGGGTCAAAAACACATGGCCAGCAAGTCAGGATACCAGGATACCACCGGGCTGAAAACTCAGGATACCATCAGCCGGATACCACGAGCGTAACCTCCCAGCGTCACCACTGTCACTATGAACCAACCAACGAACTCCAACCTTGCTTTCGTAATGTTCCGAACAGATATGCAACATGCTCTGTATCTTGAGCACGTTGCCCGTGGCCGCATACGCACACACATCGATCAGAATGGCGGTCATGCCACCGAATGGCTCGGGCAGCGTGCGCACTGTTTCGATAAAGGCCTCGGCCGCGTCCTGCGTGCCTGCAAACCACGCGAGTACGTTCTGGTCGTACGAAAGAGGGCTTATTTTTTTTATAATGTCGGTACTTATGTTTGGCAAAGTAAACCAAGATGTTATGCTTGCCAAAACCAATCTTGATATTCACTCTCTTGCCAGATAGCAAGCAGTATGATCTAAAAATGTAGCACCTGCCAAACTGAAATGTTGCTTGCAGGTTGCGAGTCTTCGCCGTTCCACAAACAAACCACGCAGGCTTGAAAATCAGGCAGACGAATTTAGCGCTCAGCTGATGACGCAAAGCCATGTAATAGACCAGACACAACGTCAACAAACACACATACCCAAGAATATGAGCGCAAGCGCGAGCGCCATGAATCGTGTGTTTGAGTCCTTCAATTGACCCTCATCCAATTCAAGCAGATAGGCGAGTATCGCCATCGCAATGGTCGAGTCGGCTGTGCCCACGCAGATCAGACCCAGCGATAATGCCGCAACGCCTTTCACCTGAATCGTCAAGGCGAGCTTTGTTGAATGGGAAAGCAAATTGGGGATATTATGGTATAGTAAGTTTCTAATTTCGTTGCCTCATGCATTCTTACAGACGCAGGAAAACTCCCGTTCGAAGTCGAAGCAGGCAACAAGCCCAACACACAGTCAACAAGCCACGCAGCTCGCTCGCGTGCGTTTCGAATGTTTCAGTCACACAAGCTGCGTGTGTCAGCTGCGTGGCTTGTTCACTGTGTGTTGCCTGCCTCGACTTCGAACGGGAGTTTTCCTGCGTCTGTAAGAATGCATGAGGCAACGAAATTAGAAATTTACTATATCTGTTATTCACTGCGCTAGCGTGTGAATAAGCGCAATGAAAACAAAACAAAATCAACTGGAGACCTCAGGTGTCGCCGACGGTTTTGTGTCCTGCAGCACTTTGCGCAATTCACTCAGCGCCGAGTCCTCCTCCGACCAGACCGTGGGACGTTTGGAGTTGACGTAGGCCAGACCGAGACTACAATATCAATTATATATATCATATATACAGTATATTTATAATTTTGAATGTATAAAAAACGGAAACTTTCGAAATACGACAACGTACCCAAATGTGGATCCGATTCTCATGGTGGTCGAGTCGCTGTGCACGTAGTCAAGCAGAAGCGCACCGGCCGGATCTGATGGGTCGTTGACACCGCACGTAATGATGCCAATCGCCAACATTGTGCCGGCCTGCGACACACAACACACACACAAATAATTGGTCGGATCAACTTGGTGGGCACGCACTTGGTTGGACTACGACCGGGCGTTGGCGCAAAGTTATTGGGGCCCGTTGTTTTTGCGATAGAATTGTAGCACTAATTCGACCAGCATAAATGTTGCTCCGGTCCCCACAAAGTGCGATACCACGCAAAGTAATTTCGCACATTTCACAGATGTTCTGACAAACACAGCAAGTCAAACACACCTTTATATAGTCATCGTTGGCATACAGAAATTTATCGCACTGCGTCAGTCCGCTGTCAATGTCCCAACGCATGATCATGCCTTGACTCGCCGCCGCTGATAGCATACCTGAAAAAACGACTTATAGGCTAGAGATTTACAAATTCCGTACCTATGGTATGGTACCCGATCGTTATTGCATGATTCATTCCGTATTTCACACCGGATAAAAGCAACATCTAATTTGCGCCGACCATACCCTGATAATTGAGTGTTTTATGAACAAGATCGCAATTCATGCCTGTTCTCACCATAATCCTTGTTCTTGTAGAACCATTTGTTGGCGTCTTCCGACGACGCCGTCACCATTTTGTCTTTGCCGAAACCACAGTTTACGAAACCTGAGAAATGTTTTCCAATCAGAGTTTATCATGTGAGAAGAAAACGAGAAAAACATTGATAACGTAGTACGCTTATGACCAAAATGTTATTATAAAAAACTAAAAACAACACGCAAACCATTCACAAACGCAGCGGCGAGATTCAATTTGCTGCTGTCGGGCGCGGCCGGCAGCGCGCCGAATGCCCGTTGAGGTTCGAGGTGCGTTTTGTAGATGTCGTCGGGTGTTTTCGGCTCCATGATGTCTAGCTGAAATTGACGGTGCAAATATCAGATGTAAAAAATCTTGAGGATGCGGCTTAATTTGTGTTTAGAACTGAAAACATGCAAAGGGCCACTTTACGTTTCACAAGCATACACCACAGATGCTATCAATTATGCCAGGCGTGTATTTCAAAATTTACCAGGTGTAATTCGAGCATGGATATCCGAATACTGGGTCGAATCAGTGGTGTAGCTACCCAGGCGGGGCGGCAACCTACTGTACCACCCAAAATGCGGGGCGGCAACCTACCTACTGTACCAGCCGAGCTAGGGGGGGGGTCGTACCACTTGGGGGGGTCATCTGGAAACCGAAATTTTTTATGTCTAAATACTGACGAAAATGTGGCCTAAAACACTAATTTCGCGCGCATCGCGCGATTTTTCGCCTGTTTGCAGATATGCAAATATGCTAATTTTATGCAATTTTAAGCCAAAAATGAATGTTTTGGGTGAAAAGTTAGGTGGGGCGGCAACCTACCTACTGTACCAGGGGAGGGGCGGCAACCTACCTACTGTACCAGGCGAGGGGCGGCAACCTACCTACTGTACCTTGGGGGGGGGACCCCCCCACCCCCAGCCACACCATTGGGTCGAATGTCATGTTTTATAGGTAAGTGACAACTAACTAAGTCCCACAATTGTAGGGGTGTTCATACAAAGGGTTTTTTTGCAATTCACACATGTGAAGACGCAAAGCAACTACGAACCGAACAATTGTGACAACGCAAACAAGCAAACAAACCTCACGAGCGAGCGATCTGAAATATTGGTACAGGTCCTGATTGGTGTTGAGTGTGCTTAGATCCTCGGTGTCTCCGTCCAATTCCCAATCACTGAATTCGGGGAAAATATGCTGCCGACCGAGCAGCAACGCCATTTGTTTTTGAACAAGTCTGCAACAATGTTTTAGTCTGCGCGTTGATCGTGCCGTTTCATCAAGGCGGGCTAATGTGCATCTGTTACTGGCGCCGTGCGTATGTACATAAACAGTGGGTGATTAAAACTGGTGATCTCTGATCATGATCCAATACAATTCGGCGCGGCGAAAGTGTCAATGTGTGTGCATTGCATCTCAAGACCATCTCGCGGACCACAAACACACACTTATTCAGACCACTGCTGTTTTGTCCCCGCTGTTCTGTAATCTGTTGGAACTACACCCGCTGTTCTGTCCGTGTCCCAAACAAACACCCTCCAAACCCGAAAGTGTCGCATTCAACCTGTCCTTTTCCGCACAAAACACATCCTTGATTGCATTGATATCATTCAACATAATTGCGCAGCGCAAAGCCTCAATATTGCGCTCAAACTGCCGACACAATTGCATGCCGAATTTGATTAGGGTCGTGTTTTCGGGAGATGGTAGAAACGGGACACAGCTGCAACAATTTGGCAATATTGATGTAATTTGCCAGTTTGGAACTTTTGATTAAAAATTAATGAATTTCATCAAAATATGAAAATCTCGTACCTCAACAAATACAGACAAACGCGCGGCTGTGTGTCCTTGTCGACAAATTTTGTCAAAATATCTAATCGTTCAATTTCCATCAACAAATCACACGCCTCGGTTTCGGCGTTGTGTTTCATGTGATGTTGCACAATGTCCTGCATTTTGAATTTATAATATTTATAATGCGGCTGTGCCATATCAACCTTGCTGGCGCAAAGCAGTTTGATAACCACTACGCTTGGGGGAATGCGGCAAGTTTGGTCAGACCTTACTGCCCGACAGAATTGACGCACTAATTTCGACCAGCTAAAAATTGTAGCACCAGTGATGTTTCACTCGAGCAATAAGATCTGTTCGAGATCCTTTTTGGAGGCCAGAGAAGCACGCACCGACGAGGACTGGCACCTCGCCCTTCTGTGAAAACCGGCTGTAACGGGCAAAACTCACTGCTGTTACATTATTGTTTAGCTACATACTGTAAGAAGAACATTTCTTGCGCTGGTTCCTAACAGTTGGAACACAATTATTATAATTATGGTGAGCTGTTTACATGTCTTGCACTCATGTTTGACTAAATACATATCAGCCAACCGATGCCAATTGTTCCAATTGTTTCTGCTTTTTGTCAAGTTCGGGCGTTGAGTGTTCGTTATTCTCTCCGATCTCGGTCGCGCATCTTCGCCACTCCTCCGCAATTTCGAGACATAAATGGCTGAAAATAGTACCGACGAATAAAGAACAGTGTTCAAACAAACAAAACAACAAATTCAAAATTCGATTTTTGCGCCAGCATACAAACGAACCGGACATATTCGAGTCCCCAGTCGCCGATCGGCTCGGCATTGCCCGTCAATCGATAATGTATACAATCGTTGTTGCCCGTCGAATCGTCTGACGTCATCGCCAGCACAGACACGATGTCGCTGCAGAAACGCTGCAAACGAACATGCGAGATTGAGCGCATTTGGTTTGTGTGTTTGTTTGCTCTCAACGCTTCAATGGCGGATCCAGCTTTTGGCCAAGGGAGGGGCTAAATCCAAAACAGCCATTTTTATCTGGTGTTTAGTTTATTCTACTTTTTAAATAACCACTTTCATCAGGCAATCAGCCTTTAAAACAGGTATATTACTGTGCAAAATATGACAATGCGCGCCTGGCGCTTTTTGCACACGCCGTGACTAGGAATCGCTATCGGGGGGTATGCCGATACCCGATACTTGGAAAATGCCGATACCCGATAGTTCACGAAAAAAGCCGATACCCGATACTTCGAAAATAACCCGATACCCGATAGTGCCAAAACACCAATAAAAACACCGTTTTTTGGCAAACGTCGCGCGGTAGTTTTTGAGATCGCCATTGAGTACTGCGCGCAACAATTGTTTTCATAAAAATCGTGCTCTGTTGTTGTGCCGTGCAACATGGAAATAGCTGGCACCTCATTTGAAATTTTTTCTGGTCGTAAAACAAGGAATATCTGCAGGTAATACACCTTGGAAAAACACGCCGACACCCGATACTTTTTGGGTGCCGCCGATACCCGATACCTTCCGATCCCTAGCCGTGAGAACACCAGGTTTCATTGGAAATTCGTGCCTGACTCGCAACAAGGAGCGCAACCTTTGGACGTTTGAAGCGTAGTTAGTGAAAACACTACGATCTGGGGGTCATTTCTTCTTCTACTTTCCGAAATGGTGGCCGCTTCGAAGGCCACTTTGACGAAGGGGGTATGGCCAATGTGGCCCCGTCTGGATCCACACCTGTGTGTCGGCGTCCTTTATCTTTTCGTGTATCTGCTTCATCGTTTCGTAGTGCGCGCGCATGTATTTCAGTGGTTTTGGCACCGAGGTCATGCTCTGTGTGGACGAGCGAATCAGCGTGCGCATCGACTCCAGTGCTTGACGATAGAGCGATTGGTCGTTCTCCTGGAAAGTGGAATTGCACGGTATCGAACGTGTTTGTCACAGTTGACAACAGTGTTGGAGGTGGGGGGGTAGCACCCAGTACAGTAGGTATCCCCCCGATGTTAGGCATGGTACACTATGTATCCCCCCGACTTTCACCCCGGTACAGTAGGTATCCCCGGATTTTGCCCCAAAAGTGCCAATTTTTTTAACCAAAATTAGTGTAAAATCAGTGGCTTTCAGCTCAAATTACCCAAAATTCGCGCGCAACGCGCGCAAATACTATCTTTTCACACTATTCCACACATAATAAAAACATTAAAATTTTTCACCCAAAAATCTAACCCCTCCCAAACTAGGTACCAAACCCCTCTCAGGCCATCGGCTCTGGTACGGTAAAGTATCCCCCTCCAGAGTACCTCCAACATTGGTTGACAAGTCAACGCCCATTGCTCAAATTTGTGTGCGCACACATGCGTAGAAAACGCGATCTGCGCTCATTAAAAAGGCAGCGGCAAAACCAAACTCACAGTCAGACGTTCAACGAGCATATTCAGTTCTTCTTGCAATTTTTTATCTTCTTCTGTCTGTAATGGAAACTGTTTGCTCTCGGACGAGTCAAAGAACGCGCAACAACACACAGATGATATCGTGCAGCCTACCATTTCTGGCTCCTTCTCCTTCTTATCTTTGTCCTTTTCTTTCGACGTCACCGGTTTGGGATCGACGTCCATCTTTTCCTCCTTGTCTTTCGTTGGCGCTGGCATTTCGTCTCCTCAAATCTGTGCGCAGCTGGGCAAGACGCTTATATTGTGACGATAGCCGGTGTCTATTCTGGAATCCAGGGTAGCACTTGGGGAGGGCAGAGGGGGTGGGGGTGGGATGGGGTATTTTTCCGCAAAATATATTTTTGAAAAAAAAAAACCGTTTTTCGGAAAAAAACGTTTTTTTCCAAATATTTTTCCAGTACTTAAGGATACCCATGGCCCAAAGAACGCCTATTTTGCAGAAACTTTTGTCGGGAAATGGCCTGAAACAGGCTAAAAATGCACTTGGAGATTAAAAAGTGCTCATATTGAACTGTTTAGCAGCGATCTACATTGATTTTGACAGCATCCTTTCGCAACCCTTGAAAATATCTCGAAAATTTTTGGAAAAAACCGTTTTTTTTCCAAAAGTTGCCACTTGGAAAAATTTCCGGAAAAATAAAAACGTATTTTTCCGGGCCTCGGAAAAAAACGGGTTTTTTCGGTTGTTTTCCGAAAAAAAGGTTTTTTTTTCGGCCCGCAAATATAGGATCGGGCGGGACCCACAAATTCATCTGTGTATCGTCAGGGCCGGGGTGCCCTGCTATACTGTCATAAAGAACCGTTTTTTATTTTTGGTGAAAAAAAACCGTTTTTTTCAAATATTTTTTCCAGCACTTAAGAGCGTAATTTCGAACAATATAACAACTTTCAGTGCAAAATTTGTTCGAAGTGACGAGAGTATTCTTGGAGAGTGTTGAAGTCAGTCGAAAACACTTGGTTTACACGCTTTTTGGCCCATTTTAAGCCGGTTAATTTTCGTGTTCGAGCCATAGTAGTGGCAGGGGGAGGGTTGGGGGTTACCCCCCTCTCAGTACTTTACCACAAAACCCGAGGGGGTTGAGTACTTACCTCTCACAACTCCAAATCATACCTTTCACAAGCAATTTTATGCCTTTTTAAGGCAAAAATCGGCGTTTTTCGACCTGTTTTCCAAAAATCGCGCACCCACCCATTAGGGCGGACTTAGGTTGAACATGGAAACCGGAACACGGAAATATTTCCGTGTTCCGTGAATATTTTTGAGAAGCACGGAACACGGAAATATTTCCGTGCCACGGAACACGGAAATGCTTCAGGCACGCAAACGGTGCTTTTGCGGTGGTGATGACAAAAGCCGGCGTGCTGACGTCAAAAGCCCGAGTGTTGACGCAAACAGCAACTACTGACACGGAAATATTTCCGTGTTCCGTGAATATAAAAAAATCACGGAACACGGAAATATTTCCGTTACACGGAAATATTTCCGTGCACGGAAATCCATGAAACTGGCTTGTATGTAAATTATTTCCGTGTTCCGGTTTCCGTGTTCAACCTAAGTCCGCCCTAATACCTATTTTTACGCGATTTTCGGCGAAAATTTGGAAAAAGTACTATTTTTTACCTCATTTTTGGCAAAAATTGTACCACAAAAACGGTGTTTTTTCGCCTTTTTGAGTGAACAAAATCATACCTCTCACGCTTCCGGTCCCAACCCCCCCCGCATCATACGTAAAGGCAGTCTACGGGAGGTTGTCACTCAGCCCCCGAATACCGTAACCCACCGCAAACGAGATCGTTGCGAGACCCATGCTGATCGCTGCTTATCGACACGTGTATTAGCGGCAGCAAGCTGGAAATTGTCATCGTGCGCGTCGATCACCAAAACTTCGAAATGTTGGTTGGTGCTGGCGCTAACACGCAAAACATAGATAAAAACCAAAATGGTCTCGCCACGATCCTTGCAGATCAAAATTACGGTGGGTTACGGTATTCGGGGGCTGAGTGACAACCTCCCGTAGACTGCCTTTACCTCCCACACATGGGCCTGCCACTACACTGGCTCGAGCCAATTCTTCACTGAAATCAATTACAATTTTTTGGCAAAATTGGAATAAAGTACCGATATTTTTCCGATCAAAAACCGAAAAGGTACCCACGGAAAAACAAATGGAAAAGTATTCGGGTCTCGAAAAAACGGTTTTTTTTCGGAAAAACAACCGTTTTTTTTCGCCTGCCAGTATATGCCCTGACCGGCCCGATTGTCTAAATCTGCCGCCCGGCCCCAATCAAAAGCCCAAAATAGATGCCCGGCCCGATTGCGTGCGACCTCTGTTGTTGTACAGTGTAGTTCCTGGGGGAGGGGGTCCCCCTCGCCCTCCTCGGGTACCAGTGTAGTTCCTGGTCCGGCGCGGCGGTTAGTGTACCTACCCCTTTTTTCCGTGCGGCGGTTAGTGTACCTCCCTGGGGGGGAAGGGGGGGAAGACCCAAATCCAGGAAAAAGTCACTTTTTGGGGTAGAAAATTTGACCGATTTTTGCCCCTTTTTGGAAAAAATTCTTCATAAAAAGGGTATTTTGGCGACTTTTGACATCATTGACCTAAAAATCACTCATTTTAGGCCTAAAAATGCCCATTTTAGGCCTAAAAATGCCAATTTTAGGCAAAAATTGAGGCGGTTAGTGTACCTGGCGCGGCGGTTAGTGTACTAGTGTCCCTTGGTCGCGGCGGTTAGTGTACCTTCGGGGGGGGGGGACCCCCCCTCCCCCCCAGGAACTACACTGTCGGGTACGCTATCTCTCCCTCAGGTGGTGCTATACTGTCATAAAGAACCGTTCTTTATTTTTCGTGAAAAAAAACGGTTTTTTTTCCGAAAAAAACCGTTTTTTTTCCAAATACTTTTCCAGTACTTAAGAACGTAATTTCGAAAAATATAACAATTTCAGTGCAAAATTTGTTCGAAGTGACGAGAGTGCTCTTGAAGAGTGTTGAAGTCAGTCGAAAACACTTGGTTTACACGCTTTTCGGCCCATTTTGGGCTGGTTAATTTTTGTGCTCGAGCCAATTTTTCACTGAAATCGAAAAACTCATCAGTTTTGCATTACAATTTTTTGGAAAAATTGGAATAAAGTACCGATATTTTTCCGATCAAAAACCGAAAAGGTACCCACGGAAAAATAAATGGAAAAGTATTCGGGTCTCGGAAAAAAAAACGGTTTTTTTTCGTTTTTTTTTCCGGAAAAAAACCGGTTTTTTTTCCGCCTGCCAGTATAGGTGGTGCACTTAAACTTGCGGGCCGAAAAAAACCGTTTTCCGAAAAAAAACAAAAAAACCGTTTTTTTCCGAGGCCCGGAAAAATACGTTTTTATTTTTCCGGAAATTTTTCGGACCCCCTCCAGTGTAGTTCCTGGGGGAGGGGGGAAGATTTTTCGGGGCGGGTAGGGTAGAACACAAGTTTTTTCGCGTGCCTGTTTTTATGTACTAAAAAGTGCATATATCGCGCGCAGCGCGAGATTTTTTGCACTTTTTAGGGTCTTCGGTCGAAATTTGGGCATTTTTAACCGAAAAATGGGCATTTTGGGGGTAAAAATCAGGGCGGCTAGGGTACCAGGGCGGGGCGGGTAGGGGGTAGGGTACCAGAGCGGGGCAGGTAGGGGGTAGTGTACCAGGCCGGGGCGGGTAGGGTACCATTGGGGGGACCCCCCCCACCCCCCCCCAGCCACAGCACTGCCCCCAGGAACTACACTGGGGGGACCCCACCCCCCCCCAAGTACTGCCAGGGTGTTGTCGATAGAAATTGGGACCCCCCCATGAGTTGACCCCCCCGATTAATAGAACCCCCCCTAAATGGCTGGGGGGGGGGGGGTCAGACCCAAACTAGTTGACCCCCCCATAAATAGATGGTGGGGGGGGGCGCCAAAATCCCAAGGTATAGTACAGCGTACTACAGATTAGTGGTATGGAATGTGTAAATATTAATGAAAATGTACTAAGACGTTACTAAAGCCGCGCGTAGCGCAGCAGATACACTTTTTAAGCAAAAATACCGATGTTGAGAGTTAGCAAAATACCCATTTTGGGGCGAAAACGATAGATAGACTGTTTTTATGGGAATTGTTGACGAGATAGATTTGCCCATAAGTGTTGACGATAGATAGGGGCCAAATGAAAAAGTGTTGACCCGATAGATAGATGAGGGGGGGGGGGGGACCCCCCCCCACCCCCCCCCCCCCCAAAATGACCCCAGTGAAAAAATAGACCCCCCGGGTTCTATTTCCGACAATACGGTACCCTGTTTTGAGGCCTAGTATGTGATTTTTCGGTCAATGTTACCAAAAGTCGCCGAAATACCATTTTTTGAAGAATTTTTCCAAAAAGGGGCAAAATTAGGTCAAATCTTGCACCTCAAAAAGTGACTTTTCCGGAATTTGGGTCCAAAATCCCAGGTACACTACCCCCCTACCCGCCCCGATTTTTTCCATCTATATGTACCCTACCCGCCCCGCAAAAGTAGCCACAGCACTGGTATTGGGTGGTATTGGTATTGGGTATTGGTATTGGTGCCCATGCCTACAACCAGTGTAGTGGCAGGCCCATGTGTGGGAGATAAGTATGATGCGGGGTTGGGACCGGAAGCGTGAGAGGTATGATTTTGGTCACCCAAAAAGGCGAAAAAACACCGTTTTTGTGCTACAATTTTGGGCAAAATTTGAGGTAAAAATAGTACTTTAATTTTCGCCGAAAATCACCTAAAAATAGGTATTATGGGTGGGTTTGCGCGCGAAAGCGCGCGATTTTTGGGAAAATAAGGTCGAAAAACACCGATTTTTGCCTTAAAAAGGTATAAAATTGCTTGTGAGAGGTATGATTTGGAGTTGTGAGAGGTAAGTACTCAACCCCCCCCACTGTAGTGGCTGGGGGGGGATGGGGGGGGATTCCCCCCCTAAGGGGTATCTATCTCGAGTCAACCCTTAGGGGGGGGATGGGGGGGGAAGGGTATCTATCTCGACGAGCCGACCCCAAAGGGTATCTCGAGTAAGTAGATTTATGGTTTTCAAAGGCAAAAATAGGTGTTTTTCGACCTCGGAACCCCCAAAATCGCGCGCACCCAAAAATGGTCATTTTAGGCCAATTTTCGGCAAAAATGTCAAAAAATACCCATTTTTAGGCCAATTTTGCAGTAAAATTGCATGCAAAAAACGGCCTTTTTTCGCCTTTTGACGGACCATAGGGGTATCTTGGGTAGCCTCTGGGGGGTATCTCGAGTAAGTCCGAAACCTTCCCCCCCCCCTAGGGTATCTTGGGTCGATTGGCCTGCCACCACACTGCTACAACCAGTGTAGTGGCAAGGCCCATGTGTGGGAGGTAAGTATGATGCGGGCTTGGTTGGGACCGGAAGCGTGAGAGGTATGATTTTGGTCACCCAAAAAGGCGAAAAAACACCGTTTTTGTGCCACAATTTTGGGCAAAATGAGGAAAATAGTCCCCCCCTCAAAATCGCCGAAAACACCAAAAAAAGAAGGGTGTTTGCGCGCGAAAGCGCATAGGTAAGTAAGGTCGAAAAACACGATTTGCCTTAAAAAGGTATAAAATTGCTTGTGAGAGGTATGATGGGGGGGTAACCCCCCCCCAACCCCCCCCCCCCCCCCAGCCACTACGGTGCCTACAACCTACCATCCCACCAGAAGTCGCAATTGGGCCGGGTTTGGCCGGCCCGGCCCGAGCCCCCAAATCTCCGGCCCGGCCCGGCCCGAACCGAACCCCCAAGCCCAAATCTCCGGCCCGGGCCGGCCCGAATTTTTGGCTCAGATTTTAACCCAATTTTGGTCATAATTTTTGCGATTTTTTGAACCGGGTTAGAAACTGGGTTAAAATCTGAGCCAAAAATTCGGGCCGGGCCGGGCCGGAGATTTGCGGGTTCGGGCCGGGCCGGGTCGATTGCGACCTCTCACATTCAAAAAAAATGACATTTTCTTTTTTTTATTCCTTCGTGCATGGCCCAAGTTCGAGGGTGAATCTCGAAAGTCAGGGTATTGATAGCTAAATATAATATCGGGAGATAGAATTCACATAAACGGAATCCAACTTTTGGATTTCTCTTTCGTTCAACTTTTGGCTTCGATTCAGGCTTAGACCTATGATTAGGCTCCAGCCAGGAAGACCTGTGCACATTTCTCATGTCCACGCCTCATTTAATGCCTGAAACGAGACCTCAACACAATTAGGGTACGGCAGTTTCGCGTCAGTTGCATTCCGTTTGTGTGAATTCTGTGTCCGCGTTTGATAGCTAGGTGTTCATTGCGCTGCCGTAATGTACACTTCTTGACAACGTGTTAGTAGTAGTAGTACTTTATTTCGTTTCAGACACGAAAAGCATGTTGCCAAGAATGCCAGAAATAAATGCTGCGCCAAGAAGTGTGCGTTCTACGGCCATTTTGCATGCGGCTTTTCTGTTGATGTGTATGAAAACATGTCGGCTTCATTTCACGTTGACAGAATATGGAATAAGTTTTAGCTGAACATAAATTGGTCAGTCTATTCCCATCAGAATTATGCTCGTTGGAACATCTGCCATGTGAATAGGGCCAGTCGGTTTTCAGCATCATATATCGGACTGCATGAAGAAGATGTGACCTGGCAAACGTTGTTTCCTCACTGGCATTGTGTCGGTTATACGTGTGCATTGCAATTTTTATGTTTGTTTCACAGAGGCGGTGTGGATGTGCGTTGATTGTCTGCACCCAGCAGTGGTGTGGTGTCCGGATTAACATGTCACTGACGACGTTTTGGAGTCGTCTCACCCCGGCTCAGTGCAAACCTGAAGGTTGAACTGTCCTTACAGTTGTTTTAGTGCACACGGTACTGTCCATAGTGGGTAACGGCGTGACATGATGTCACTCATAATCCCCGATCAGCGTGCAGTCGAGAGAGACAGTGGGCTGACATCATGCAAGACACTTCACAGACACGTATATGCGTGTCTGCTGAAGGGTTCAGAATTTTTTTTGTAAAACTGCTTCAGCACAATAGTGTAGGTATGCACATGTGTAGTCCTTATGTGGTGCTTCATTTGTGAAACGGACCCGTGCTCGGAACGACACAGACGTGGTGTGATGGCGGATACTGCCTCTATTTTGATTGGGGGCGATTTCAGGATTGGGCCCGTGTCTCATTATGAGTTGGTGAACGCCAACCCTCTGCACATGTTATTCATGCCCGTCAGGCTCATTTCAGTTCTTGTTATAGTGCCTTGCTGCCTTGCTCACGGTTTGTCAGTGGAATGTCCACGATTGAGCACTTACTCTCTGCGCCTTTCCTCGAAGGCCGAGCAATAGAATTTCAGTTTCAAATTTAAGAATCTTCATCGCTTGCCCATTTTTTGT